>JAVTVY010028095.1:0-11266 GCA_036873755.1 Hanleya hanleyi
CTATTCAATCATATCCTGCTATTCAATCATCCTGCTATTCAATCATATCCTGCTATTCAATCATCCTGCTATTCAATCATATCCTGCTATTCAATCATCCTGCTATTCAATCATATCCTGCTATTCCGAGAAAGGACCATTGTGCTCACATTTATAATAATTTTGGCAACTTCAGCTGAGGTTGAAAATAGTTCCGTTATCATTGATTCAAATATAGTGGATAGGAGAGAGAGCAGAAAAACGAACTGCTGGGAGCCGCGCACCTGCCACTGTTATCTGGGCAGAACTATTGCCTAAGGATTAACTTCACTTTTATTGCAAGTCCGGGATTAAGCTACCAAGAATTATTTAAGTTTTTTTAATCTGTGATGTCTGCAAATTATTTATTTTCCTTATGAAAATTATTAATTATATGAAAATCATTTCAACTTTTACACACGTAAACATAGCCAGGATGTGCCTATGCTTACTTATTACCATCTTCATTTTATCCAGCCAATTTCTACGTTCCCACTTCGAACTTCCCTTGATATATCTGGACCCCTTCAATGTTCAAATAACTTATAAATAGACACGAGACGTCACTGACCTCAAAAACATTTGAAATTCGAAATGGGTCGCACAAGAGCGTTATTGATTGGCTGACCTATTTAGTGGGCACCATATTAGGAGGAAGAACGCCGCTAATAGAGGATGATGTCACTCTGTGTGACTTCACTCGCAATCGATGTGTACGTTCTGATTGGTTCTTCTGTCGTTAGCTGGTGAAATTTACACCTCGGATTTTGAACGCGGAAGGGGTCAGATAAATCAAGGCAGGTTCGAAGTGGGAACGTAGAAATTGGCTGGATAAAATGAAGATGACTTATTACATAGCTCAGTACTGTGTTGTCCATCACAGGAAATGACATACAATTGTGTGCTGAGAGGGGGTCGTTTGCACCCAACGACCCGGTCTCCCTAGCAGTGCCCTTAATAATTATCACCTTTACATATTTCTCTCACCAATCTTGGATGTTTGAAAAATTATGTGAAGAATAAAATGTAGCTCATTCATAATTTCAATACTTTATTTTTTTATCAAAGTAGAAATAAAAGAAAAATAGAATAAATTGTATGTGTCTTACATACAATGTATTTTTATTTTATTTGTAAAGTAACATTTTCATGTTTTAAAATGTGTTTTCACGTAATACTATGTATCTTGAATTGATCCACAATCAATCTAGTTTCGTCACCTCACGCGAATCTGGTGTTATTGATGACTTGTGGGCCCAAACGATATGCTGGCTCAGTTGTGAAAATATGTTCGAGCTTGGTGGGATTCTAGCGTACAATGGACATTGGCAAGTGCGCGCAATTTGACCAATCAGCGTGCCGTATTTTAACCAATGAGATTGTCGCACATTGAACCAATGGAAGAGGTAATCCCAATCCATGCTAGCCAATGAAATTGAAGTATGCCGTGCTATATAAACCTGGCGGTTTTTACGAATTTCACTCATCTTTTCACCCGCTGCAAAGAAGACAGACAACTTTGAACAGAGATGGCTCGTACAAAGCAGACCGCCCGTAAGTCAACTGGAGGGAAGGCTCCCCGAAAACAGCTCGCCACCAAGGCAGCCAGGAAGAGCGCCCCGGCCACCGGAGGAGTGAAGAAGCCCCACAGATACAGGCCCGGAACCGTTGCACTCCGTGAAATCAGACGTTACCAGAAGAGCACCGAGCTTCTCATACGCAAGCTTCCATTCCAACGTCTTGTCCGAGAAATTGCACAGGATTTCAAGACCGATCTGCGATTCCAGAGTTCTGCCGTCATGGCACTTCAGGAGGCTAGCGAATCTTACTTGGTCGGCCTTTTCGAGGATACAAACTTGTGCGCCATCCACGCCAAACGTGTGACCATCATGCCCAAGGATATCCAACTGGCAAGAAGAATCCGTGGAGAGCGAGCGTAAACAACCAGCTAACCACAGCCAAACAATCCAACGGCCCTTTTCAGGGCCAACCATTTCTTCGAAAGGGAAACTTCTAACCAAGCACATAACTAGGTCGATAGGCTTTCCTCCCCCCGTGAGCTGATTTTGACACCTAATTAATAAATCTGTTGTGTTACGAATAAATTTGCAGAACCCATGTATAACTGACCTCTACTGCTTTCACCCAAGTCCGAAATGCTTCAATAATACTTATCTGGGATGGAAGCTTTTCATATGAAGCCATTCAAGTGTGTGAGAGAGATAATTGAGGTCTCGAAACGTTTTGACTTGTTCTTATGAATGCTCTGAAATGGGTCATAATTTGGCATGAGGAAATGCATTTCAGAATTTTATTTTTTTACCGCAAATGTAAAAACAATCAAATATTTTTGAACCAAGAAGTGGCACTATCGCGACTACATTCCATGGAAATAATTTTAAACCAGTTCGGGATCTACAATGTAGCAAATTTCCCCCCTTTTTCAAGGAGCCTCAAAATGCCTGCGTTCTCTAGAAATATTATGATTTGATGATACAATACCTATATTGATAAATAGGAATAATTGTTGCGCCATCAATATACAGGTTAGAATTGACTAGCCCGAAAACATCGGCTAAGGAGTCTATTTTTTTTAGGTGGTTGTTGCTGAATCTGACTGGAATGCCACACCCCCTTACGGCCGTACCTATTTTCACCTATCACAGCCAGAGTTCCTGGGTTAAGAATTGACAAATTATGAAATGATGGTAAAACTGATCCTGAAACGAACCCTGAAATCACATGAAATATGTAAATAAATTTAGACTGCCTCTTGTGTGCCTCTCCATATTAAAATCTTGGAAAGAGAAGTGCCTGTGGGCAGCACTTGTTTAATTTTTCGCCTAAATCACTATGAAGCCAGAACTAAATTCTATGAAAGCTCTGCTGGCAAAAATGCTGGTCCAAGCAAAAAAAAATATCATGGTCTGGTTTAGCTAAATAATATATTATAGCCCTCTAGTATACGACTGTTTGTTTACTTAAGCCTATTTGTTCTACTTTTTATATGTTTTGTACTCTTACGAGCTCTCATCAGCTTCAAGTTGAAAAGGGTAGACACAGCCGACCTAGGATTCCAACGGCAGATAGGCTTTGTCTGGTTTGTCAGTCAATTAAAGTGGAGGATGAATATCATTTTCTGATGGAGTGTGATTCCTACACAACTCTAAGAAACCAGTTTATGCAGTCTGTATCCAATATTAATAGGAATTTTAGATTCCTTAATTTAAGCGGAAAGTTTATCTGGCTGCTCTCTGGGGAGGACCCGAATATCTTAAAATTACTTGGGAAATATGTCCATGAATGTATGTCCACTAGGGACCAGCTATTACAGGCCAAATAATATTTTCTGCTTATCTAGAGCTCCTGTCCTCGGTTTTGCTTACATGTACATATGTTGCACTGAGTCAATTCATTCCGTTGCCTGGCCTGTGGAATGTTGGATGGTCGATGCCTACGTTGTGGTTGTTTTCAGTAGGTTATGGGAATTGATGGATATATATATATTTTTTCTAGGTGTGTTTCTCTGTCATCTTTGGCTCGATTGGGGTCATTCCCTATGATGTGGAGCCAGGTTACTGCAGTTTTTGATTGTCTGACGTGCCCAGCCCTCTGTGGCATAGAATCTTTTATTCTATGTCATGGAGGGCAGGGTATGGTTGATAGTTGGGGACTTTGGTGGCTCGGCTTGACATTGTGGGGGGTGACTTTAGTTGAGCCGGGGGGGGGGGAGATATACACTTGGAGGGAATGTTTAAGAAAAAGGGAAGATCGGGGTTTTTTTTTGGTTTTTTTGTTTTTTTTGGGGGGGGGGGTTATATTTATTGATTTTCATGATTTGCTGGAGATAGTTATGCGTGGACATCGGCCGTCCGATATCCTACAGGCCAGGCTGCTGTGGGGAGGGGGGTGCTGATTTTGTTTCAATACGGTGAATCATTCTAATCATTACTGTACTGTAATTGTAATTGAAGTCTGTCCCAAATGGGATGCTCAGTACAATAAAGAATCTCTTCTTATAATGCGCACAATTAATTTTCGGTGGAACCAATCTCGCATTCGTCTATTTCCATTAGCCCAGTTGCTGAGTTCTGGGGATAGATTGCTATTATTCAACTAAGCATAGAAATAATTTTGTACAATTTGAATGAATTATGTTCTTGTTAAAATTAACTGAATTTCACAATAAAATGTGACCGGATCTCTTGATTATCAAAGGCACTATTTCGTAGTTGCGTGATCGTCGTACGCTCCCCACCGGTGGGGATTTGTGCGTTCTATGCGAGCGGCTCGTTCCGCCAATACGGAAGTAGCCGAACGTGAGATTGGTTGTCGACTGGAAAATTCAGACTGTGATATATGCGTTACTATTTCACAATAGTGTGCACTATAGAGATTAGATGTATGGCAGTTTCCGAGGTGGGTGATTCGTAATAAAATTATCTAAAACCCTTGCTGGGGGTGACTGGGACCGTCGTATAGCCCTCGTACTGGAGGGTTATATAGTATACTGTATTTAGCTACATGTAGATACGGTTAACAAAAAAAACCCCAGATACTTTGAAGTATTATTTATTCAGGTTTGTCCTTTTCATCAATGCTCTTTGCACACCATCAAAGGAAATGGTATTCAGGGCATGAAATGTTTTTTTCAGTCCACCTGTCACATGTGACAGGTAAGGTTTTTTTCTACCTGTCCCACCCAAAACTTACTTGTACACAATTTTGTCAAAATTTCTATATGCTGATCGAATTATGTTTAAACGATGAACGCACCGGGATGTTTTGATGAGAAAACTATCTATTTTAGTCCTGAGGATTTTATTTTTAATGCCCACTCACCAAATTTCTGATTTCTTGAGTTTTAAAATGTTTTTATTACCTCATGTAGTAAGAACACAGAATGACAAATAATTCATTAATTAGTTTTGATAATTGCTAGGCAAATGATAAATAATTACTCTCCCTGGTCAAATGATAAATAACCTATTACCAAAAAAACAAAAAACAAAAAAACCTCGCACAATCTAGCTTTCCCCAGTAGCCTACCATTCATTTTCATTTCTAATTTGTTTTTTGAAATGTCACTATGAGGCACGATGACGGAAGCACAGATATGTATAAAGTTATTAGCATTTTGTGTTCATGGAATATACCAGTGAACGTACGGTGATTGAGAAGCACAACACAACCAACCTCAAGTCTGGTTATAGTGTCGCCCCTGTCAGGCTATTAGAACACATTCTCATTTACGGCGATATTTTGGAGACAATTGATTGGAGGATATTGAAACTTCACAGAGGAGATAAACTAAAAAGTACCAATTTTATTCCAAAGTATCAAGAAAATCCTTGCAGTAGTTCTTAACAAATCGCTAAACCAAGAATTAGATGGGAGATTTGTAGGTTATTTTTCGACGTCATGACGTCAGGCCTGCATGTTATAACATTGGCAGATCAACGTCATCGTAGCCAAAAAATAACATGGTAGGTATTGGTGATTTTCGTCAATTTCCAACAGATTTTAATGAAATATGGGGGGAAAATTAGTATTTTTCAGTTAATATACTGTGTGAAGTTTCACTGCTGTGCAATAAATTGTCTCCGAAATATCGCCGAAAACGTCTCGGAATATATTATCTGGGACAGACAGTAGATCATCAGCTTCACGTTTGTAATGTTTAAAAAAAACTTAATGATATGGTAACATTGGAATTCTTAAGCAGTAGACAGAATGGAATTTGTTTCAGTAAACTTGAGCACATTTTCCTTCGTCAGCTTTTCTGCCGCAATGCGTACAGTTTGACAGACATCCGTCGATAACCTTCTTTTACTCGTTTGTCTGACATCTGAGCGTGGGTTCCCGATCTGTTCACTGTGACCTTTGATCTGAAGAATATCCGTGACTTGAAATATACCTCGGCGGCTGCCGATCTCCAATGGTCTCTCCAACAGTGTAAGCAAATCTGGAGCGTTGAGGTCTGATCGAACGTCGACGCTTGCCGAAGCATAACGAGGCTAAATTTATTTTTAGCTCTAAAGCATGGCATGCTCTCAGCAGAAGTTGAGACATCGTTTAACAACAACAACAAGAGGTTTTTCTTGCTTCGGGCGTTAGTAAAGATCAACGCCTATGAATCCCTGCAATGTTTCACCTGTCGCATGCGACAGTCATTTATTTTTTTTACCTGTCGCACATAAATACTACCTGTCATCGACAGGTGGACACCCGAACATTTCGCGCCCTGGTATTGTAAGGCAGGGTTTTTGCCCGCAGCCAGCCGACTCCTAGCAATGTACATTTCTTCTCTCCATCTGTCGATCACAATGCAATGTACAACTTGTCGGCGGCGGCAACTTTTGATCAATGGAGCGACTGATCGTTCGATTTCAACGTTTGACTAGCCCGTAATGTCCACACGGTATCGTCATCGGTGAAGGCCCATTCTCGTGGTGCGATTTGTAGCATACAACTCTATTGCATCGTGAGAACACTCGTACGATTTTAGTCGCATGCTACAAGTCGTATGAAATAGAACGGGTCCTATTTCATACGATTAGTTGATGCTACAAATCGGAGGGATTCCCCCGCCGAGTTGTTGCTACAAATCGCATCGTGAGAATGTGCCTTAAACAATATTTTACTTTTAATTGGTTCATAATGATAGCCTAAAATCTTATTTCAGATATACTGAATGCAATTTTTTTTACAAAAATTAGGAAGATTGAAGTAACTTGTCGATGTCACACACGTTACTCTCCTGGGATTCGAACTCTGTAAAAGAAAATTTCGAGGCGCTGGTGATCCAACGTGCGTATCCACTACACCATAACGGGCTATTTTGTCACTTTAATCAACTTGCGAAAACGTTATGAATCATAACTTAATTTTTTAGTATGAAGGACTTTGGCCCAAAAAGATCTAACAGTGGGGATATAATGTTGCCACATGATTTCAGTTGATACACGTAACAAATTACAGAATTTGTTCAAAATGGGCTGAAATCATTTTACGAATTGGCTTGTTTTCAACCAAACGTGTAAATTGGATTTGTCAATGAATGGTACAGGGCAAATGTCCCGCTTCGGTTTCGTAAATTTGACCGGTTTAGAAAAATTGAAACCACTGTCGTCATTTTTGTGCAAGAAAACTTTGTGGTTCAGACTAACCATGCATGCCATTTGAAAGGATAATTATATATCGTTAGAAAAATGATAAATTTATTTGCATAGTAAGTGGCATTTGTATATATTATAAATTGGAGCTATCGTGGATTTCAAAAATCATATAGCTCCAATTTATATCTTCCTTGACAATTTCGAATTTTCTGAGTTCTTTTAGGTTAAAAAATATTTTGCGATTAAAACACATCTTCTCTGTTATTGACGTGTCCAAGGAGATCATAGGAAGCGAATAGAAAAAACAGCATGCTAATATTTGGTCTACGAAAGAATGTGAAGTAAATTTAATGCGAAAAGGGGCTGTTTTTAGCGATGTCCGCTTTTCCGTGGAATTCATGATATATGCAAGAGGTGGGAAAAATCCTTGGTGATATTCAGACAGCTGATGACTGACTGCATTTACACGGACTCGAAGTTCACTTTCAAAGTTGCCACACTGGCAAGTACGTGCCATACAAAATTATGCAACAGTGAAATAGACTCAAAATTATCTCCATTTGTCCAGTAATCTACCATGCAAAAAGCTAGTTCAATTCATATCATTTCTAATTTTTTTAATTCAGACTCCTGTCCATGTGAACAGATGGTTGTCATTTTCTAGTTCCGAAAACACTGAATCTTGCATAGGCTTATATCTGCATAGTTCTTCAGCCACTTGGCAAGGTATTTTGATTTCACAGTAAATTCCTGCAGACTAAATACATTTCCTTCGTACTTGCGTGTATGCAAATGTTAGATTATAACATTCACAGTAGACTGGCATGTTAAACGAAGAGAAAAATTGATTTGGCGTAGATGTCGACCCCCCAATATGTCACTCGTAGTCTGTCTCGAAGGATTCAAATGCAGATTTCTACAGTGGAAGAGATTTTCACTGCCTCTTTTGACGTCCGAGTTGATGTTGACGATGTCGCAGTTCGAGCATCCTGCACAGTCTACGGGACGTCGCGGCAATGCAGAGAATTGAACAGATTTGCAACAGTGTTGCATCGTGACGTGGTTAATAGTTCCATAATGTCACAAGTTCCGGCTTAATAACATTAATAACATTGAAAATGTTAAAATTAAAGTCGTAATACAAGAAATGGGGTAATAATTTGGAATATTTTCTTTAATATGACGTAAACTTGCGAAAGTATCAGTTACAATTAAAAACGTAATTGGCTCTTTTCAATGAAAAAATGCCTATCAATAAGTATGTTCTCTTGAATTTCATGCTGTGATTTTCAATATTCTACGCATCGTTTTTGTTGTATTGATGAAATGTGTCTTCATAGTCCCATAACCCCCGCCTATCTTCACCAGTCCAGATAAATCCTAAATCTTCGCAGAGGGTTTACCTGGACATTTTTTGTGATTCGAATGAGTTCTTGAGTCGATGCCTCTATCATACAATCTTGTACATTTCATCCCCCGCACTTGTTTTGAATTAGAATGTCTGTATCCCAAGCCTGTGGCTTTTGCTTTGACTTCCGATGTCGATTTCAGCCCGACATCAAAGTAGTTTGGCCAGCAATGAAATTCAATCTTTTTACATCTACCTCGCAGCGGATTGGTGTGATCAGCTAGCTTAGCGCGTTCACTGATTGGTTTGACAATGGAGGAAACGCTTTGATCTATTTAAACCCATTTTATATGGGTAACTAACCAAGCCAGAATATCGATCCTAACGGATCGATACACTGGCTTGCAAGGATGATATCCGCCATGTTATAAGTGAGCTGCCAAATTCAGGAAGGTTGTTGAATTCAGCTGCAACGTTTGATGTTCTCGAAATCTGAAGCGGCTTCTGAATTCTGCAATTTCAATCCATTGTTTAACATGTTTAATGAGGTCTGAGAGTTATTAATCTACAGTCATAGTGTCTTGTGGGCATAGGATGTTGGGCTATGCTCAGAGATCCCTCGGTTTTGCTAAATTTGCATAATGAGCTAAGAATAATGCCTTGCACTACACGAGCAACAACCCAAAGTGTGATTTTCATGACCCCATATGGCCGCTATTTTGAATTTGACCATTAAATCTTGATTTTTGGCACATGTAAATAGATTCCAAATGGGCATAGGATGTTAGGCTATGCATAAATATCCCCCGCTTTTGATAAATTTGCTCAGTGAGGTAAGAATAATGCCTTGAACTACACGAGCAACATGAAAAATTGTGATTTTCAGATGACCCCATATTGCCGCCATTTTGAATTTGACCATCAAATCTTGATCTTTGGGATGTGTAAATAGATTCCAAATGGGAATAGAATGTTGGACTATGCTTAGAGATCTCTCGGTTTTGACAACTTTGCACAATGAGCTAATAATAATGTCTTGAACTATACGGGCAACGGCCAAAAGTGTGATTTTCTGATGACCCCATATGGCCGCCATTTTGAATTTGACCATCAAGGTTTGATTTTTGGCATATGTAAATAGATGCAAACTGGGAATAAAATGTTAGGCTATGCAAAGAGATCCTTCGGTTTTGATAAATTTGTGCAGTGAGGTAAGAATAATGCCTTAAACCACATGAGCAACATGAAAAAATGACATTTTCAGATAACTCCACCTCTCTGCCATTTTGATTTAAAACATCATATTTTAAGCTGAGAATTGGGAAAACAGATTCAAAATAGGCGAAAAATGCTAGGCTTTGGTTGGAGATTCGTTTGTGTTAACTAATTTGCACAATGGGCTAAGAATAATGCCTTTTAGATGAATAACCTGAAAAAGGGCGATTTATGGATGATACCACATGAGCGTTATTTTGAATTAAAGGATGGTTAATCTCTAGAATTACAGAAATAGGCCCAAAATTAGCAAAATATATAATATTCCAAAACTATGGATAGTATTTACTCTCGATTTTTAATCACTCTTGTTATGCCGTGAATGTTCAAAAGGGCACTAAATTTCCGAACTCTCCATCACCCAGGCCAGAAAGGGGCATATTGTTCATGAAAGACGAAATGACGTGAATTTACGGGATTTCCAATAGTAGTAAATGGGGAAGTGGTCGGCCATTGTTCCACATGCTACATGTGAAGTCCCGTTGAAAAGCGGTATCTCCTCTTACATGAACTATATACCCAGAAAGGGTTAACTCAAACTACTTCAAATTCGAGAATGAAAATTTCGGACCAACAATTATCTCTATCGATGCTGCCAAAAGTCACAAACAAAAAATATTAAATTGCCCTACACAAATATCTTAATATTCACCCCATAGAACTACTTCAGATTTCATACTCGTATCTTTTACAAGGAATTTCACACAAAAATGTCTTAATTTGTTTTAAGGTCCATCTTTGGCCATCTTCGGATGTTATTTGACCTCGAAATGGCCTGATAATGACCTGAAATTGCCAAAGTTGACGGTATCCACCCTACCTTGAACCATACTGCATACAAAAGTAAATAACAAACAGCACAAAGTATATGAAATAAAACAGAATTTTCCCTTATTTTTGACCTTATTTAACCCGTAAAGTGACCCTAAAATGACATCGATTTCAATAATTAATGAGCTAGCCATACATGTGTTAAAGCCATACAGTACATAAAACCAATTTAGCATAGATAGCCATTGGTAACAAACATCACAATGGAAATTAAGTTAGGAACGAGTTTTACCAATTTTGACCTTATTTAACCCCAAAAGTGACCCCGAAATGACCTTTAATGTCCAAAATCCAGGTGGTATCCCCTCTCACCTTGAACCCTAACACACAAAGAATTAATTTAGCATGGGTAATATCTAAGAGTGTTTAATCTAAAGTTACAATTTCTTGTGGGTGGATACAAAGCGAAAGACATGTTGTATACCACTTAAGGTGGCTCCCTGGTAATACAAGAATGACTTCTGCGCAGCTTTTTGCTCATAGCAATTATTTCCTTTGTAATCGTACTCTTGTGAGCGAATGGATACTTTGACTTGCTGCGTTTACTAAGCAATTGATAAATTATCCCTTGTGATGTCATGACGTCGAATGGCAAACTCTTTGTTGGGGTGGCATTTGTCGAGTCCTGACGTTGCATTGTTGGGACAAAATGGCAGAAAAAAGTGTGGGAGTAGGT
>JAVTVY010028096.1:0-111811 GCA_036873755.1 Hanleya hanleyi
TATCGTTTTAGCATCATATTTGTATTTCGCAGCCATCTATAAATTTGTATCGTTCGTTATATTTTTGCTCAGCTTGCGGTATTGAGTTTGTGACTGCCGCGCCATTTTCTTGCTGTTGTTGTTGGTTACTATCAGCCAGGTATTTGCCAGGATAAGTTTATTGGCGTTTCCTGTGGTTCAGTGAGTCGGGGGTGTTTTCCGTTTTTCTTTTGGGGAAGACCAAAGAGCAATGTATTTACATGAAGAAAAAAAAATTCAGTTAATATGGCATTCAGTCATTCATATTGGACCAAAAGAAGGAAAATTATAGCAAAAGTGTCAGAGCACCTGCACTACATTCACACAGCTAATGATTCACATGAGATTGGCATTGGCAACTCTAATGCTGCTGCTAGTGATACTGGTACAAGTACATCACCATTGTCTAATTCATCAGATACACAACAGCCAATTGATCATGATGTTGGCCCTGCCATGCTTGAGCCAGGAAATAATAACCATACCAATCAATTTGAAAACACTACCACAGGAGAAGTACAGTTAGCAGATAATCCTGCAGGGGATAACATTATTGCCCCACCTGAACAAGTAAATTTTGATACTGATCAACTTGAAATTGCAGACACGGGGGCTGAATATGAATATTTTGATCATGTTCATGGAGCAGCTCATCTCAGTGATCAAACTGAAAGTGACAGTGATTTGGACAGCACTCTTGGTGATGGTGATCATTTTGATAAGGAAGCAGAGCTATCCAATCAACTAGCTGAATGGGCTTCCAAATTTCAAATTCCGCAAACTGCTATTTCTTCTCTCCTGCAAATCTTGCGTGAGATTCATCCTAATCTCCCCAAAGACCCCAGAACACTACTGCACACAGCAACAAAATACGTTGTCAATGATATTGCTGGGGGTTCATATCATCACTTTGGCATCCGATCAGGTTTATCCAAAGCACTGCCTTCTATAGATGCAGCTTATGCTGATACACAGATTCTCTTCATGCAAGTAAACATTGATGGCCTCCCCCTATTCAAAAGTTCCAATACTCAATTCTGGCCCATATTGGGTAGAATTATCGACCCCTTCGTAACTGAGCCTTTCATCATTGGTCTTTATTGTGGCAATCAAAAGCCTGGAAATGTTGCAAACTATCTTGATGAATTTGTAACTGAAATGCAATCACTACAGCTGAATGGGCTTCAACTTGAAGGTTTTAATGGTCTTTTGGATGTGAAAATAGCATGCATAGTGTGTGATGCACCTGCTCGTGCTTTTGTCAAGCAGATCAAAGGGCACAGTGGGTACTATGGTTGCGACAAATGCACTCAAAGGGGGGTATGGGTAGGGAAAATGACATTTCCTAGTATCGATTCCCCTTTAAGAACAGATATCCAGTTTGATGAGATGACCGATGAATCTCACCACAATGGACCTTCTCCCTTGAAGGATATCTCAAGTCTTGGAATGGTAACTCAGTTTACACTGGACTTCATGCATATTGTTTGCCTTGGAGTTGTAAAACGCCTAATCTGGCTGTGGATGAAAGGTCCCATTGTCAACCAATGTAGAATAGGAGCAAATGTAATAAACCTCATATCAGATAATTTACTGATGTTTCGAAGTTTCTTGCCTCGGAAGTTTGCTAGGAAATCCAGATCACTGCTTGAAATGGACAAGTGGAAAGCCACAGAATTTAGACAATTTTTGCTATACACTGGGCCTGTTGCACTCAAAGATAAATTGTCTTCTGGAAATTACAAGAATTTTTTGCTACTCTTCGTTGCAATATATTGTCTAGCAAGCCCAGTCTATTGTAGATCACATTGTGACTTTGGGGACCTTTATGGGAAAGATATGCTGGTATACAATGTACATGGCCTTGTGCATCTGGCTGAGGAGGTTAGAAGATTTGGTCCATTGGACTCCTTTTCTGCATTTCCTTTTGAAAGTTTCATGGATAGAATTAAAAAAATGATTCGCAAACCCAATTTCCCAATTCAGCAAATTATTCGGAGGCTGTCGGAAAGGAAAGTTGTATCAAGTTCCCAGAACTGCACACAGTTGGGTGTTCCCAAAAGAAAACATCATCAGGGTCCCCTTCCAATGGAATTTCGCAATTGTAAACAGTTTAAAGAAATTACATATGAAAATCTGTATTTCTCTACAGCCCAAGGTGATAACTGTATTCAAGTTGGTTCTAGATATGGTCTCATCAGAAATGTTTTGTCGTCCGATCTCACCACGGAAATCATTTTATTGTTTGAGCCATTCAAGAAGTGGACAAATTTCTTCTCGCATCCTCTAGATTCATCAGATCTTGGAATTTTGAGAGTATCTCAACTTAGTGGCAGGGTAGAAAGAGTAAATCTGTCTGACGTGGCATGCAAATATGTCATGTTGCCATTCCAGGAGGAATTTGTTATCATTCCACTACTCCATCAGTTTCTTTGAATATGTGAAATGATCGAGAGTGTTTTATTCTAATTTGAAACTTTCTATAGGTTGAACGATTAACATATTGCTATATTTGATTTTGATTCTAGAAAAATCCTGTAAGATTTGGCTTTTTTGGTCAATGTTTAAATTGATTGCATGCAGGGTGTTTGCAAGGATTCAAATTACAAGCGTCTAGTCCGTCATTCATAATCCAGCCGTCGTCCATTAGAGAATATCCGCGTCCATAATCCAAAGAACTATTCCATTTCCATATAACAGTATTAGCACCAAATTCAAAAAGACAAAAGTATACATAAACATAGGCTTGTTTCCTGCAAGAGAGAAGCGGTCAACAGTTTTCAATGACGCCGGCAAGACATCATGATGTTCCAAAATATCAAATCCGTATCGCTGATCAGTATTCTTAATCCATAATATTCGTTATAGAGTCGTCATCTAAAAATGATGTATCTCAGTCACGCTTTGATTGTGACTGTTCATATGAGTACCATGTCGAAAATCCCATTTTCTCCCTAGGAGATGGTACGATAGATTTTGGCCTATAGGTTGTGCGGTTAAAATCGAAAAAATAAGATGTCCTAAAAATAATTGGTTTTAATGTATTGACAAGAGAAAGTATATGTACACAATATGTGAAAGCTCTTGCTCAACTGCGTTATGATTATAGTTATTACATGAAATTGAAATCTGCAGCATGTGCTATTTCGTCATGTTCATGCAAGAAGGTTCTAAAATCAAGTCCAGGACCCCTTGGATTAAAAATATTTTCCAGCAGTTGGTGGAGATATAATGCCACCACCCATAATTACGAAGTTGCCGCAAAACAAGAGTTTTTTGGGGGGGGGGATGGACGGTGATATTACGGTGAAGTGTCGAAATATGGGGTCTCTATATATAACCCCATGCTTTATATAAATCCACATCAAGGTGAGAAACGGACTTTGGGTGAATCGAGAAATAAGCGGTTTATCGCCAAACAAAATACATCAGCATATTCTACAAGTATCACTTTATATATTTCGGTCGTCAAATTAGTAAATTTGTGCAATTTTTTACCTTTGCTGGGCGATTCAAAATCCAACCAGACTGTCCATCCATCTAGGAACAGCCCGATTATGGCGGGCTTCGTTCTCAATTCTGATTGGTCAATCGCGACAGCTGATCAGTGCGTGACCTCTCTTGCTGGAGGCGTGTCGCGACTGACCAATCAGAATTGAGAACGAAGCCTGCCATAATCTAACTGTTCCTAGATAGACGGACAGTTACGTTGGATTTTGAATCGCCCAGCAAAGGTAAAAAAATGCACAAATTTACTAATTTGACGACAGAAATATATAAAGTGCTACTTGTAGAATATGCTGATGTATTTTGTTTGGCGATAAACCGTTTATTTCTCGATTCACCCAAAGTCCGTTTCTCACCTGGATGTGGATTTATATAAAGCATGGGGTTATATATACTAGGGACCCCATATTTTGACACTTCACCGTAATACCACTGTCCACACCCCCCAAAACTCTTGTTTTGCGGGCCTGTGCTATAAGCATAACACACTCAAGCTAGAACGTTCACATATCGTGTACATATATTTTCTCTTGTCATTACATTAAAACACAATTTTTTATGACATTTTATTTTTTGCAATTTCAACTACACCATGTTTAGGCCAAAATGTCGCCTTATCTTACCATCTCCTTAGCTGTTCACTTTCTGTTTTCTTCTATCTCTCCCGTGTTAAATTTTCCAACTTTGCCTGTCCAAATGTGGGTATCTGGCTAACACCACGATTGCATGGGAGCACATTGCTTTGTGTATTTCAAAAACAGATTTCTGAATTTCTTATTCTTTCGATATTTAATCAATACACCTCTGGGTTCAGTTAAGAGACCAAATCATAAATAGTATTGATGTTTTCCACCACTGTATCATAAAAGGAATAAGGATTGGTCAATAGGAAGGTTAATTAACTTGGCTATCTTAGGTCCATATTTTTTTAACTTTGAGCTGGGTGAAGTTGCCTCTTACTTTAACATTCTAAATTTCAAAGGTCATGTGTGTGGTTGCTGAGTTTCTGGATAGTAAGGAAGTTGCAGTTGTACCTCTGGCATGGCTAGTAGGTACAAGTTGTGCTGTCTGGCCCGCATATCCACCCAATCGACTGAATCAAGCTGTCAAGTGCAAAGAAGTTCCCTTGGATACATGGAAACGTTAATCTGTCCGAGTATTATACAAGTCTGGTAAGTTGTGACTATATTTTGTCAATTATGTTGATCCAAAATCTTGATTTCAAATGATATTTTAAACTTGTTCAAGTTTAGTCTCATTCTCTATCATTCTGTTACAAAGAATCAAAATGTGATGTCCACAGCAAGTTTTCCAATATTCCGTATATCCATCAATTGGGACAGGTACTGTTTCGAACTGTGTATGCTATTTCCTATGAGAAGACTTTGTACTTTTAAAAATAAAATATTAAATTTTAATATTTTGGCTCTTAACTCTATCAGGTCCCCCCCCCCCCACTTCACTTTGACACTGCACGAAAAGGATCCCACTACATGCAGCATGATTTTTTCTAGTATACAGGCCTTCTTTAAACATGTGTTATAGTTGGAGCGATTTTTTTTCTTCCAGAATCGTATGATAAAGCCAGGCAGAAATTGGTACTTGCAGAGGATATGAGTGATTTACAGACCACAGAAGCAAGTGAAGGGGAAGATGATTCTAAAAGAAGAAAACGGTTGGTTCCAGATTAGTTGATGGTTATTGATAGTTGTCTGGAAAAAGTTGAAAAGAGTTTGCTTATGATAATCCTACTTAGGCATAAAGATCCTTCTCAAAAACTATTATTGGGCAGATTTTTTTTATTGGTGGTTTAACACAAAATTAAGATATTGCCCATACATTTACTCCACCATGATAAAAAAATTTATTTGAAGGTCTTGTCACAATCATGACGCAATCATCCTAGGAGGGTCTGAATTAAGCCTAGCCGGAAGTCTGAGAGCTGAATACTATTAAATACTGCTTTTCCCCGACTGTAAAGCCATACCATAATTCAGCCATGGTGAATTTGTGTTATATATATAATGGCACGAAACAAAAATCGTGATTGAAGTCCGGGTGTTACTGAAATCAATGTCTTTGATTTTATTTTCTTCATGTTCTTTGGTCGATCTTCAAGTTAATAAGTTTAAATGTAAGGGTGCTCTGGACGGATAACTAAATATATATTTCTTCCATAAAACAAGGTCCCCTCAGAGGTATAGTGATAGTGATGATGGTGAGGACTCATGTGAAAGGAGGCCTGCTCTAGTTGGATCGAAGCTTCAGCAACCAGTGGCTCGAAAGTTACCAATGCCGCCTCCGGTAAGCAAGAACCCGAGCCTTGGACATGGAAATGACAGATTCACAGTTACCAGAAGTGAATCCACTTCTGCAGTTACACAATCCACCGGTCGTGCCAGTGGTAAGTTTATTCGAAATATCAAATCCAGCTGAATGTCTGACAGTAATTATGGCATTTGTCAATTCTGAAATATTTAGTGTATGTGAAAAGTTCATCATTTCAAAATGACTAACCCCGGGTCTGTTAAATATTGAAATTATTTTTCACTTCACCTTTACTACGACTCAATATTTTACTTGATCAATAAAGTGAGAAAGACATGAATATATCATCAATTTCTTTAGTAATTCAAATAATTATTAATCATTCCTCTGGACACATCATCGATCATCCCCAAATATACAGGTTGTTATTCAGTGTCAGATTAGCCACATTTCTACCAGGCCTATTAATGTGACCAAGAGTATTTTTAGTGTAATGCAGGGGAAAGGGTTTTTTGAAATCAATTTTTTACTCCTGATTTAATCGAGTAATTTGTATGCATCTTTTTCAGAAGAATGGAGCCCATGTTCAAATCTAGACCCAGTGTCGTGGGAGAATGGTGAGTTTAAGCAAGATGTACCTTCCCAGATAACTATATGTTGCTTTGATTGGCTTGGGTACAACTTAAATAGCAGCCCCCAAGTTGGTGAGCAGCATTAGTTTTGTACCATATCTGTTGCCAAGAAAGTAGAATTAATATCCTCTACATGATGGCTGTAGATGGATAATCACACATGTCCAGCTAATCATATCGTAGTTAGCTATATCATTGCTATATGGCTGAACACTAACTCACTCACACTATTTAAATGGCAAAGTTGTCAATTTTCTAAATATGCCTATGACATTATTCTATTTCTTGGTATCTTGCTAACTTTGGAATCAGGGGAGACTACTCATGCTATAGCTACTGGTTTTATAATGTGTGCTAACATGAACCCCAACTTGATATTTTACATAACGATTCAACCCGGTTTCAAGAACTGGTAGCTCCTCACCAAACATCAGATCATCAACTTCTGAGTTCCCAATGATTCGCAGGTTTTTTTAATAGTCTACTGATCGATATCCCCAGAAATGTATACTTTTAGTTGTGTATCTTGCTTCGATGCTTAAATTGAGCATTCAACCATCTCTTATGCTCATGCCTTCAGTGTTGTTCTTGTATCATTTCGTTGCCAACTTTAGCATCAGGGGAGACTACTCAGGCTATAGTTCTTGTGTTTTCACAAAATGAAAACAATATGCTGAAATCTAGTTTCTCTTAAATTTAGCACCAGGCAGACCATCTACAAATCCAGCACGAGTCCGGCCATCTGCATCTCCAAATAGGCCTACCGAGCCAGGCAGACCATCATGGCCTCGAAGTTCAGAATCTGGCAGACAGCTCTCAAGTTCAGGGGTGCCAGACAGAGAGTTCCAAAGTCCAGGGGTGTCAGGCAGACAGTCTCAAAGCCCCAGTGTGCCAGGCAGACAGTCTAAAAGTCCAGGGTTGCCAGGCAGGCAGTCCCAAAGTCTCGGAGTGCCAGGCAGACCATCCCCAAGTCCAAGGGCGCCAGGCAGACAGTCCTCAAGTCCAGGAGCGCCAAGCAGACAGTCCCCAAGTCTAGCGTCGGGCAGACAATATCTATGTTCAGCATCAGGCAGACTTGGTCAGGTCGCTTCCAGGTCACTGGTGGATCGTAAGTTGATACAGTTTTGTCCATTTATAAAATAATGAGAGGCTTGCACAATAGGACCAGAAGCTAAACCGGAAGGGCCAGTTCTGTCAGTTTATTGGTTATCATGCACCAAATTTGACAAACAGGAAGTGACAATCACAGAATCTGATTGCAAAATTTAAAATCTTGTAAATTGGTTATTCTGTATCTAATTGGATGCTTAACTTCGCCGGCTATTCGATGCCCATACATTCAAATTTTGAACTTATATTTGTGGCAGCCTTCCTCTTGGATTTCCCCATCAGGAGTTCATAGGAAAGATGACATGAATTATTTGTCCTGCATAATAAAGTATAAAAGTATCGAACTTTTATGCTTCAGATATGGGAAAAACAATTGTATAGCTCCGATTTTCAGTTCGGTTTTAAAGCAGGTCACTCTACTGACCAATGCATATATGTTTTCAAGGAAGTTGTAAATTTTTATCGATGCAATGGTAGCCCTGTGTTTGTATGTTTTTTAGATGCTAGCAAAACTTTTGACAGAATCAACCATTGGACACTACTTAAAAAGTTAATTGGTCGTAATATTTCTATGTGTTTTATCAATATTTTGTATGCATGGTGTAGCTTACAGCTATTTGCTGTTAAGTGGGGGTCCACTATTTCCTCGTTTTTTGCCGTGTCCAATGGTGTTCGACAAGGTGGTATTTTATCACCTTGTTTATTTGCGATTTATCTGCATGATTTGGATTTGTCATTGTCTGATGCCGGCGTTGGTTGCAACATATCTGGGTTGTTTATCAACCATTTACTTTATGCAGATGATATGTGTCTTATCTGTCCCTCGGCTAAAGCCTTGCAGGCACTCCTAGATTACTGCTCAGCATATGCTGATTCACACGACATTGTATTTAATTCGAAAAAAAACTGTCTGCATGTTATTCGTGCCCCGGTATTATAAGGATTTTCAGCCTCCTATTGTTCAGCTGAATGGTATGACATTAAAGTATGTAAACTGTTATACGTACCTCGGCCATATATTGACGTGTGAGTTATCTGATAATGTAGACATGGACTCACAGAGACGGAAACTCTGTGTCCGTGCTAATTTATTGCTGAGAAAGTTCAAAGATTGTACTACTACTGTAAAGAAAGCCCTGTTTAAGGCATTTTGTTGTAACATATATTGCTCTCATCTTTGGAACGTGTACACCAGAACGACATTTAAAGGATTGAAAGTTATGTACAACAATACGTTTAGATGGTTAATGCACTATAGATATAGTTGTAGCGCCAGTACTATGTTTGCTATTAATAACATTCCCTCGTTTGGAGAATTGCTCAGGAAGACTGTATATTCGTTCAGAGCAAGAGTTATGTCTGGCGACAACTTGTTGATTCGCTCAATCTGTAACTCTGATCTTCATGTGAACTCTCCTTTGGTAGCCAAATGGCAAGAGCTTTTGTATAATATCAAATAGTGCTGAAATGCTTCTCGTGAGCATTGCAACCTCTTCTCTCTCGCCACAGTCATTTAATGTACTTGTATCGACTTTTCGTCTGAAATAAAAAGTTATTATTATTATTATTATTATTATTATTATTATAAGATGGGACAATAATATCAAAGTGGTCCACGTTTAACACGCACAGGATTAATCTGATGTATCTTTTAATTTCAGCAAGAGATGTTCGATTATTCTCAACTATGGAAGAGTTTCGCTCAGAATTGGTCACCATAAAAACTATGGTGAGCACAATACTCAGGCGCCAGCGGCGGAACCAGTCAACGGAGGACAGTCAGCAGCTACCAGAAGACATCCGTTTCCCACTGAATGACCAAGGGGAGGTTAATCTTCTGGAACATAAACTTGGTGATCCAGATATTGAGAGGAAGTTGGTAAGCCAATAATACACAAAAACATCTCTGTATGTATCGGTTGATTCAGGCCATACTACACGTAATAAATATGGGGACTAGATAACTGAAAATATTGTCTGCTCCTGTAGTGTACTGAACTGATAATCGTCTCGTCTCAAATCACTGTTGTACCAGACTATTGTTCTTATTGGTCTTGTGAGTCTTCCACAACGTTATGCTATTTTTTCTGGCCCTGCCACAGCTATGTGTATGTGTAGAGCTTGTCTGATCTACCTTAGATTGATAGGTAACATCAGTTACTGTCTTAACGGATAACAAACCAGCCAATCACCGCAGACTTAACAAATTACTGCTCTGGTTAGATACAGTGATAAAAGTTATTATATGGGTACATGTATTTAGGTTTATTCTTATCACATAAGATCTGCCCTGGTTAGGCACTTGCAGGAGAGATGGCCCCGCTGCCAAGTATATGTCAGTGGCAATTTGGCAATAATCAAATTGGTTTCCTACCTAGAATTGTAACCTGGGAACTGATATATGACAGACACGGCACACATTTTTGGCAATACTTTGTTTATTACTTTACTTTATGTACACATTAAGAATTCCATTTGTTTTTCAACTCTATTAAACTGAATAAAGTAAGCAGATTAGTTCCATGATAATGATATTCTTTCCAATCTATTTATCCAGCTCAGCCATTTGGCAGTAATTGGAGGAACCAATGTAGAGGATGTCGTACGCCGCCTCCCCAGACATACCATATCCAATCCACTGGCCACGAAATTCAACTGGCAAGGCAAAGGGGAAAAGAGGGCATTCAGAGATCTGCGACTGAGGGATGTGTTGACGAGTGAGTTTTATTCAGATTTGTCAACAGGTCTTTTGCAAAATATGGGTCTTTCAGCGAACCTCAGATTGAATTATATGGATGTAATGTTGATCTAATGTCAATTAGTTTTTCAAGTAAATGCAACTAGTCCTAGAGGTTTTGCTCATTTCTTTAGGAACTTGGAACTGTACAGATTATCGTGACCATGAGAAGATGTGCATCAGATATTTCAACTTTGCATTTTCTTTTTTTTCTGGGGTTATGCCCCTTTATCAATGTAAATATTCTTGTGAAAGAAACTTTGTCTAAGTTTTCATCAGATTTTTAAATTTGGTACACATTGTCATCCAGACATAAGTCTTCCACTTTTAGGAGAGTGGTCACTCCCGCTCGCCATAACTTCTCAATTTTTTTTTCTCCAAAAGAGCTTTCAATCACTCCCCTCAAACTGTCAATGCAAGGGAGAGTGATACTGGACAGAGTGATCACTCATGCAAAACAACTAAGAGAGTGTTAAACAGCTCTCGCAGATTTTACAAGCACGAGAGGCTGCATAAACATGTGCAAGCAACTATTTCGACTTGTTGACTTGTTTTTGTTTGAATACTCAGAAGTTTGTTTGATCGTCGCTATATCGCTGATATATTGCAGATTGTGACTTTAAACATTAATTCCCTCTCTACCTTCAATGTGTTTTATTTTCTGGAGTTATGCCCCTTTTACATTGGAAATCATTTCAAGTTTTAAGTCGATTCTTTTCAACTTGATAGACATCATTTCTATGAGAAAATGTGCTTCCGTAAGACTGCTCAAGATTTTTTTCAAGAGTTATGTCCCTTTATTACTAAATATCTTCCCTATTTGGTTTATTTTTAAGAATGTGTCCATGTTAGAATGTCATTTTAGTGGGCTCACGTTCTGATTTATTGCCCTTTTACTGCTAAAATTGGACATGGGTGCAGTATTACTAGTATCTTCATCGTGTACGGTACATTGCATGTTCATCAGTGGTTTTACCCCTCATTTAATTTCAACCCAGAGCTATTGTCGTCATCATGTTTGCCCACCTGTCCGTCCGCTCATATATACATTATCTGCAGAACCGTGTCAGATACAGCTGCCAAATTTTGCCACTTATTTACCTGTGGTCTGAACTCCTATGTAAACTGAGTTGCCTCGACTCATATTTTTCAGAGATCTGCCCCTTTTCAGACCCAATTTTTGGTAACTATCTCTATCAAAAATGAGTCGCCTCAAACCATATTTTACAGTTATGACCCTGTTTAGAGATAATCTGTACCTAATTTTAGGATATATTTTTCATTCACCACATTATCTGCAGAATTATATTAGGTACGTACAGCCGCCAAACTTGGGAAGCCTAGTTATAAACTTTTAAGTGTTGATGCCTATTCTCAAATTTTGGCATATCCTGATTTGGACAGAACTTTAATCTAAGGCCCTGTGCATTTCATGATATGTTCTTATTCTATACACCAACATCATAAAAGGGCATGAGTGGATCTATATAAGATTTTTCATACATGTATATTCCTTTTGTTTTTCAGAAGCCGTTCGACGCAACTTTGAAACAAAAGATGCCACAAATTCTGCTGTCGAAAAAGTGATTAAAGAATGGTTCAGGACTGCCGGGGACTGGGATGGTGGCAGGAAGAGGCGTGCACTTGCACTACAACAGTTACATGTGGATAGTGAATAAATAAGTTCATGAACTTGTGCTGAGTTAATTTTGCTGTTGCCGTTTCATATATGGCTGAAATATTGCTGAACGCGACGTTAAACTGTGTAATGCTCTCTCAATTACCCGAAGTTACCCAATATTCTATCACAAATGTTGGAAAATAAATACTTTATTTAGGTTGAAAAACTACTTTGCTGGCTTAGCATATTCAATTTAAGTAAAATAGAAGGGAAGCGGGATTGTTTGCCATAATAGGAGTTAATATGAAATCTGCACCACCAATATTCAAAATTTCAGCATACCAGGTATCTGTGTTCATGAGGGGATAGAGCCTTTACCAATATAGGATAATATACACAGAAATAGTGTAATAATCAATAATTTTCAGTGGTTCTGCAGCATTTATTAAACCTGCTGTACAGATGGCGGGCTAATGGCGGGTCAGTGTAGGTTGATAATGTTTTGCCATCGTAGGGCCGCCATCGAGCCGATGAGCAAACCTTCCATCGGGCCTATGTTGGTTGCCGAGGTCGGGCCGATAAATTTCACGATGTCCGACCGATGTCGACCCATCATCACTTTGTTGGGTGGGCATGTAGGATACCAGAAAAGTTTTCCTCAAAATTTCTGCTTTTCCAGGAGGAAAAGTGGGCAAAAAATATCTTATTTCACATCAGATTAATATTTACTAATTTATCATGGTGTTTTTATAAACAAATTAAATGAATGAAAATTTCGAAAAATCGACCCAAAATGCCTTTTCTTATAAATGACGTCATTGTGAGGTTATCAAATCGGCGATCTTGGATTTTTTTTACATTTTCTGGTAGAGCTTGTCCAAGGGTATAGTGTGGTGAGTTTCAAGTAAGAAAAATGATAAGCCCCCTCTCCTCAGCAGGACTGGACATGTTCCAAAAGCCCATGCCAGATAGGGTTAAATGGGGTCGACTTTTGACTCACATGCCAAAGTCAACTAACGAAAGACGGGCCGGTGATAGTCGAAGAACACTATCAGGAATAGTCCAAGAGTAGCTATACGCCATAATGAGGAAGAACTACAGGTCTTAGTCATTTCTCCCGATAATTCAGAAAATCAAAACACCTAGGACTGCATATACATTTTTCATAAATGTTGGTACGTCCGTATGTTCGAGTGATATATGGGTACTACCTGTGATATCTGTCTTTGATCCATGCAGATGACACATATAATCACTTTCCGTGAAGCTTATAGATGGATGGATGTCTCCGTTTGAGAATACGATGTAAAGTTTCTCCCATAAACGTCACGATGGACAGGGTTATACCAAATGCCAAAAGATAGAACACGTTCTGTACAGTCAACAAATCTATCGCTCTAGCGTCTGTTCTAGGTTGTGAGCATTGTTTCTGACACGGAATCCATTTCTTCTGCCATAATTTCATCAGTCCACTCTCGTGAAGAGACAAGATTCTGAAAATATACAACGGAATTTGTGACTTCATTATCGCACATGAAAGTACCATGACATACTAAAACACAAATAACTCACAGAAACTTCTGGGCAGTTAAATACTGTCTTCTTGGAATAAATGCTGTTATTCTAAAACGGTATTTGGATTACATTTTCTTCGACACTTGATTTACCTATCTTCCTAGATAGGAAACAAAACACATTGAAATAAATATGCATACATCTACCCTTCTGTGTTGCACCAGTAGATCGCAACGCGTTTGTAATAAATCTCGCATTTTTCACAACTGTTGCATTTTGTCAGAATTACGACAAAACACGTTAACACTGTATACAGAGTCGACGCTTTTGATCACAAACCAAATTGTTTCAAAACGGGTTAGAACTGTCGATTTGAACGACGATTCGACGAGGCTGACGTGTTCTGTCCAAAAATCAAAATCACTATATTTCTATGTGAGGCTTACACCTAAACACATCCACATATCCATGAATGCATTTAAAACATGTTTATCGTTTGGAACGGCTTATTCATCTGCATATGAGAGAAACTCCGCGAAGTTACTCCAAGCTTCTATGCCATCTACTCATGTGAGGAGGACAGTCAATATCATTTCTTGCAAGCATCTCTTGAAACCCTTATCCATGTATGAGTTTATCTCTGAGAACATTCATCTTCTTCGATTGAGAGAAAATACGTAAAATACGTTGGAATCCCTAAGTGGTCTACGTCGGCAAAGCTACTTGAGATCGGTTTACTCACTAAACCCATCCGCTATCAATTGTCAAACATTTACAAGTAATTAGATATCCATTGAAACGCCTCTATCTTCTGCATAGGAGAGAAAATGTTATACAACACCTATGTCAGCATTGTGAGCCCTATGTGAATAAGCAACGCTTAAAACTTCTATTTTGTGCCCCAATCTTCTTATACGACACACAAGTTGCAGGAATAATTTCATGACCAGAGACTGAATATCACCAGTCCCAAGCTGACAATATACAGTTATTGCATGTTATAGAGTGGGACATCACGATTTGTCAGCTCGAGACAAATGATGTACAACGAGCGCGCAGCGCGAGTTGTACATCACTTGTCGAGAGCGGACAAATCGTGATGTCCCACTCTATAACATGCAATAGTTGTTTTATTATACCGAATGTCCTATTTGATTAAAATGGGGACTTTATAATCATGTGAATGAGGATGGTACGGTGAAATAAGCATATCCTGTTCAACACTGCGCGACCGTTGTTGATTTCAAAACGCCGTGTCAAGATCGGCTGTTCGATCTCGGCTTGTTTGTCGACTCAATCGCATAATTTGGATGAGTAACGGTCTCGGTGATCTTACGTACCTTTTCAAAAGATGCCAAATTTATTTCAGTCAATTACCAAATCACATTCACTAATTTCTATCACCAAAGGACCGACGTATATACACATCCGGTCGACGAAGATACACATCAATCTTCGTTTCGGGGAGTATGTTGCGGCGCGCACTTTGGGAGGCAACTCTTGGTCCGGCAGATGTCGCCGTGGAACAAATGTCATGTTCAACGCTCTGCCGTGGTACATGACATTTATTCAACGGTAAGGCAAGATATGGCTGCATCACCACTGAACATCACGATTTGTAGAATGACACGTGACAGGCTGTCAACCAATGAAAACATTAAAAATTTAAATAAGGTATAATAAATACTGATGTCACACCTCACAGCGTGCAATATCTGCATAGTATTGCATACGTAGATGAAATAAGTGTGGGCATTGTATGCACATTCATTAATAACACCAGTACCTCTGATAATCTATCCCGGGGATATCCACCGAATATTCAGATAACTAAGGTGCTTCAATCTGTCTAGGTATTTATTATCACATTAACATATGCCATATGTATCCACAATGAGTCTAAGCCCATTCACGGGAATGTGAACCATAGCTGAACATCGATGGCATTCAGATACAGGTAGTCGACTTCGGTGATTCTAACATTGTCGGGGTGATCGTGTACAGGAGTAGCGAACAGATATTTCGATGACCAATTAGCTCTGAACGATCTTCAAACACATTGGTCTGTAGGTAGATGGTATGGGTTTTCCAGATGATAACAAGATTATTCTCTCATATGCAGATGACATTGGTATGGCAAATGTCTTCTAGGTTTCGCATACGTATAGGATTCACAGATACTGCACGTATAACTGAATCTGTTGTGATATTTTTTTTTGTCAACATGCACCATCTCAACGCGTTTAGTTCGCAGTTACCCCATTAAGAGATGCCGTGTCAACGCGTTTTGTCAAAACCGACAAAATTCAACATTTGTGCCAGAAACGCGTTGACACTGCATGTAGTATTAACGAAATGCGAATTTTTTGACAAAGCGCTTTGCAACAGAACTACGATCGTATATACGTGTACTTTATTGTGATTAATGGTTGTGACTACGGAAGATTAAATGTAATAACAGCTATCTAATGCATAAGTTGACACCGTATTGTACGAAATGTTCATACAAACAGTCATTATTGAAGGGTGGATGAAATAGCTTATATTTTTTACACCTCTTGCATATCGCTCCAATTTGTATCTCCGGGCACGACTTGGCAAGTCATTCCATTCAAGCAATTGAGAATAACGACATCATATTTTACCAGCGTCATTAAAAACTGCTGATGACCACTACTCTCTCACAACAAAATAGCTTGTCTTCATCCATATATTTCAATCATGATGTAAGAGTACTGTAGACGAATGATAATACTTGCTCATCGCTAAACTCTATTGTTAAAAGCGTGATTAAATAGAGTTCTACTGACGGATATTTTATTCTTTCACTGACATAATATTTGAGATATATGATTTGTTTGCTTTCGGGAAGTATGAACCTAGCTGGAATACTAAGTACGAAATGACATTTAAAAGTGTTCGTGGGTTCGATTCCCACTGACAGATAATGTATTCTTATACTGTTATGATGAGTTGAACTTCATACATTTTGTCCCTTATGGTAATAAGATTCTTCCAAAGTATATACCCAACATACCAACTAAAGACGCATACTTTTACCCATTTGGCTCAAATATTAGGTCACCTGATTTAGTTATAAGTTTGCATATTCCAGTCAAACTTACTGCTGTGAAAAGATTTCCGTGTATGGTGAATTCTTTGAAAACATCATGCTCGAGGTTAACACGAACAGAGGCTCATTGAGGTATCCAATGGCACAGTTGTTAGCAACAGTTGGGGCCATATGATTAGTGTCAGCTATATAAACGTATCCACCGTCTTCCATTTTCTTCTGGTGCACCGAATCAGAATTACTAAGCACATCTGGATCAGTGGCCGAGAACTCCATCGTTCCCCTCCAAATCTTGTTGTAAAGTGGCATGGTATCATTCTGAAAGGACAAGATAGTTTCCCGTTTTGGTGAAGAATGTTGGGTATAAATAAAAACAAAAAAGCTGCAACATTGCTTCGGGACACTAAGAGGATTTGGCTGCACAACGACGATAATGAATGTCATTCTCATGCTATATTGTCAATGCATGGAGTGCGAGAACATTTTGTCGATCTGTTTTTTTAACTCAGTGCCTCAGTCAAATCCAGCCCGAAATCCATTGATTCGTGGTCCGCTGTAACGGTTCAAAATATAAAATAAACAGGCTCGGTCACAAGGAACAAGCGACGTGATCGTTACCATCAGTGGTATTTATTAACCAAAATATATGATTTTTAATGTGAATCAGATTATAACTCTATTAGTCTGTATATGGTAACTTAAAGGTGTCATCGTTAGAATTAATTTGTTTTGGTAGCCACGTTCAAATACGTAATTGACTAGTTGTGTACAAGAATAGCAGGACAGCAATGCACCAATTTTATTAATTCTCAGAGCAGACTGTCAACAGCTCTTTTGCGAGCATATTTCCGAACGTGTGGGTGAATCAGCATAAAAAAAGAATGTCAAAATATACAATCATCAGTGCCGGAATTCCCGTTTGCTGCGTCATGACCACTGACCCCAAAAGGTTGTGGGAGAAGCATGAACGTGTAGTATCTGATCTTTTGTATTTTGGATCGCACCGTCTGAGTTACTGGATCAATATTGGTGCATTTACGTTGGGTTTCGTTTAGATTATTCTAGTGTGGTGTGTATGAAACTGTGTGGCGTAATTATCAGGATTTACTGTGTTGTAGGCGTGCAAAGTTTGAGTAAAGTTTGCAATTTTGTGATATTTAGTTGAGTTCGTGGTATTGTGCGTTACGTCCTTTGTCTTCCCACATTGTCATGACTGTGCTCGTTAATATTCATCAACATCTGACATTCACTTGAATGTTAAACTTGAATGTTACCTGGTTGATTTGCATGTGCCACCTGTAAAATCGTGTCGCCTTCTATTACGATTGACTTGCACCGTTTAGCATGCACTTAGTCTGTGTTGGTCGAGTAACGTGCCAGGTCACCGGACTCCTTTGGGACTGTTTCGTAATGTCGTCTGTGCAACCGTATTTCGAATCGGGGGACATTCAGGCACTGCGACAAACCCAAATGTACAAAAAATGGTTCCTGGAGTGGAGGTTGAGTAATACTACAGGTAATGTTCTGGAGCTGGGATTCGTGGACTGTGCTCTGTTCGATGTACATTTCCCCGAGTATTCTCATAGTTTTTCTGTGACCCAGATGTTTAATAATTATGGCAAGGTGCAGTCCAATGAGAGTAGTTCAACGCCGTCGTTCACATTCGCATCGGACATTATCAAGGTTGTGCTAATGTGTGCCATAGAAGTTGCTGGTCAACATGACCTGCCGTGTGAATGCGAAATTGTCTGTTGCTGGACTCCACACGTTATGTAATAATGTGGATAACAAGAGAAAGTCGTGCGCTGAGGGGAGAATAAATAAATGTGGTCCCTGGCGCCGCGTCACGTACGATAGAGAAGTTAACGTAGAGAACATCTATGTGTCAGTTTCTAAGAGTTCAGTGGAGGAGGATGGTGTTGGTGTTAACACCCGCGGAGACTATGGATGTGAAATCCGACTTTGTAGGCTGTGGAGCATACTGGCCATGGTGCACGTCCATCTTCTCGTCGCTCTGGTTCGAGCGAAAATTTGATATATCCTATCGAGAATATAAACTGTAGGATTCTTCAGATCTCTGTTAAGACCATATCTTTGAGATTTCACCGAGAAATTTAAGAAAAAGTGTTGCACGACGATAAGAGTCCTATGGTGGGTATAGTCCGGGATAAGGTGTCCGTGTCTGGAGAACAAAGACCTGTGAATGAGGACTTCGAAGTCGAGCGTGCAGTCCCTACTTTTTTGTCGAAATGTTGACTGCGATGAAACGACATCAAAGGAAATACTGAGGTCGATCCTGTTGGAATCCAACATCGCGATTTCAGAAGTATCTGTGCTTATGTGAGAAAGCTGTTTCAATCATTCTGGGATGCTGTAGATAATAACAAACTTCATGAGTTTCAAAAAACTGTAGGATATATATTCATCTGCGTAGCCAGAAACGTTACGATCAAGCCATGACCAGGCGATGTAGAATCGGCCATACCCGATTAACTCACGACCATTTACTAAAAAAGGAACCAGCTCCAAGGTGTATTCCATGCCACGAAGATCTCACTTGAATGTTAAACTTGAATGTTACCTGGTTGATTTGCATGTGCCACCTGTAAAATCGTGTCGCCTTCTATTACGATTGACTTGCACCGTTTAGCATGTACTTAGTCTGTGTTGGTCGAGTAACGTGCCAGGTCACCGGACTCCTTTGGGACTGTTTCGTAATGTCGTCTGTGCAACCGTATTTCGATTCGGGGGACATTCGGGCACTGCGACAAACCCAAATGTACAAAAAATGGTTCCTGGAGTGGAGTTTGAGTAATACTACAGGTAATGTTCTGGAGCTGGGATTCGTGGACTGTGCTCTGTTCGATGTACATTTCCCCGAGTATTCTCATAGTTTTTCTGTGACCCAGATGTTTAATAATTATGGCAAGGTGCAGTCCAATGAGAGTAGTTCAACGCCGTCGTTCACATTCGCATCGGACATTATCAAGGTTGTGCTAATGTGTGCCATAGAAGTTGCTGGTCAACATGACCTGCCGTATGAATGCGAAATTGAGGGTGTTCAGGCTCTGTTGTCTGTTGCTGGACTCCACACGTTATGTAATAATGTGGATAACAAGAGAAAGTCGTGCGCTGAGGGGAGAATAAATAAATGTGGTCCCTGGCGCCGCGTCACGTACGATAGAGAAGTTAACGTAGAGAACATCTATGTGTCAGTTTCTAAGAGTTCAGTGGAGGAGGATGTTGTTGGTGTTAACACCCGCGGAGACTATGGATGTGAAGTCAGACTTTGTAGGCTGTGGAGCATACTGGCCATGGTGCACGTCCATCTCCTCGTCGCTCTGGTTCGAAAGAAAATTTGATATATCCTATCGAGAATATAAACTGTAGGATTCTTCAGATCTCTGTTAAGACCATATCTTTGAGATTTCACCGAGAAATTTAAGAAAAAGTGTTGCACGACGATAAGGGTCCTATGGTGGGAATAGTCCTTGTTAAAGTGTCCGTGTCTGGAGAACAAAGACCTGTGAATGAGGACTTCGAAGTCGAGCGTGCAGTCCCTACTTTTTTGTCGAAATGTTGACTGCGATGAAACGACATCAAAGGAAATACTGAGGTCGATCCTGTTGGAATCCAACATCGCGATTTCAGAAGTATCTGTGCTTATGTGAGAAAGCTGTTTCAATCATTCTGGGATGCTGTAGATAATAACAAACTTCATGAGTTTCAAAAAACTGTAGGATATATATTCCTCTGCGTAGCCAGAAACGTTACGATCAAGCCATGATCAGGCGATGTAGAATCGGCCATACCCGATTAACTCACGACCATTTACTAAAAAAGGAACCAGCTCCAAGGTGTATTCCATGCCACGAAGATCTCACAGTGGAACATATTCTTATCGACTGTATAGATTTTAAGATTGCAAGAGATTCTTTTTATCAAGCAGCTACTTTAAGTCAGGTAAAATATGACTATTGTAGGTTATTTGAGAGAAATCTGATTGTTGTAGAAATTTTAATGTATGTACATGCTTTTGGTGTGTTTTGTTGATTACTTCTGGATTGCTACATGTAAGTCGTTGACTTGTTTTTGTTGATATACTTAGAACTTTGTTTGATTGTCGCTATATATCCGAAATATTGCTGAACCTTAAACCTTCATTCTCTCTCTCAAACGACACTTAAATAAAGTCTATTAAGAAATTTGTTCGACAGTGACTGATTTGTGTATTTTTTTTTTTGGTAGGTTTCGTTTCCATTGTTAGTTTCTTTTTATATTGTTAATATCCTTAGAAAGAAGTCCGTATTGATTGTCGCTATATAGATGAAATATCAATGAACGCCACGTTAAATTTAATTTACTCCATTATTTTGATCACCTCCGTGCCATGTAGGGTAATGTTTTCGAGTCGCGAAATGGACTTGCATTAAGTGAATTGATATTTATCCTCCTCTCCCAAGGGATGAGAGGATATTATTTTCTGCGTATTTTTTTGCGCAAATTCCTTGGTTGTTCCAAGCGGAAGTTGAAAGCAATTCAAAGATCAGACTACGATTGGTCGATTGGTTGAAATTGTATGAATGGCTTGTTCTGACATCTGGAGCTGATTGCGTCCTAAATCAAAAACAAAAATGACTCATAAATTTCTTAAGAGCAATTTTAACATTTTTTGCTGAGATTTTTACTCCGGGAAACGACAATTTTTTATTCCTTCCAAGTTCGCGACGAACTTACCTTCGAAAAGACGCTGGCATAAGATCCCGCCACGAAACCCCATTTATATTCCCGCTGATCAACGAGCTCCTGTAAGGAGTGAAATGGTACTCGCCGTTGTACAACTCCAAGACCCGGAATCAGATGGGCAACATAAATCACAGCAATTATCAGGCAAAATAAGCACCAAGAAGCGAACACAGTTCTCGCTGACACTGACCCGTGTCGACGAGTATTCAGCGAATGCCCAGAGTAACCTGACAGGAGACAAAGAGTACATTTAAATTATGGACGCGGAAAATCTTCATGAACGACAACTGAATATTGAATGGCGAACTAGACGCCGGTCCAGCAAGTTCTCCAATAATAAATCCATCGGGTACAGCTTTGCATTCAATTATATTATAAGCAAATATTTAATTTGTATTCAATATGTTATCATGTGTATTACCAGCTAGTCATTCAAAACTACCACCAGGCGAAGTGGAACTCCGTCAGCACTGGAAACAGCTGTCTAAACATCCGCGCGTTCAGCATGAATGCGTCACACAGAGATAATAGGGTGATGGTATCGCACAATGTTTTAAAGTTATGTTTTATAACCAAGTTTATCAAGTAGCATTTCTTAGAAAATTTGACTAAACAAATTGACCTGTGTCAATAAATTTGAACAACGCCTCTACATCACAGTATCCTTGGATTAATCAAATATATTGTATGTTTTTATTAGACGTTTACGCGCACATCGTTCCTCCATTATCTGCAGCCGTCAGTCAGTTACTGTTACGGACTCGATGACGTTAACCCTATTTGGCCTGAGCGACTGGGGCCTGGGTGGGAAGCATTTGCCCCTTCCCCCTTAAATATTGTTTTTACACATTAAGCTAGGGAACTGAAACTTGCCACATTATACCCTTGGGTGAAGCTCTAATTGAAAATGTAGAACACCAGTCAAAGATGGCCGCCATGATGTTGTCACCATCACGTCATTTCCAAAAAGGCATTTTTTTGGTCAGATTTTTCGATTTTTTTATTTATGTGTTTTTCTTCGCAAAAACTGCATCATAAATGAGAACATAATGATATGATATGGTATAAAATAGCCTTTCCCACTTTAATATCCTCACAGAAAGACAGAAACTTTAAAGAAAAGTAACTAAAGCATTACTTGTCTGGTACGGCACATGGTCCCCATTTTGAGTTGCCCATGATCCGCTGCTTGGAGGTTAGAAGACCCTAAAGGATCAGCTTTTGAACACATTTTTTGTCAAGCGCACGCCTTAGACATATATTTTCTAAAAGCTGTTCATACAGGAAATTTTGTACTGCTGATTAATACCATAACTATTTTGAACTCATATTGGGAGAATGATCAATTTCGACATTCAAATCCGTCACGCTACTCTGTGGTTTCAATTTATTTTCTAACAAAATAGGCTGGGATATCGAATGCTTAGTTTTTGTTAATAAAAAATAAACATTTTTTTTATTTTATTTCTTCACAAGCCATATATCGGATCATGTACATGCAGAATCAATTATACGCTAAAAAGTGAATTTATATAGTGGATGCCTCTTGGGGAAATCAGACCCTTGGCCCGTTTGTAAAGTAAAACTACATGTAATCACAGACAACTGCCAAACGTTCAGCAATGTAAAGCGACGATTTTTAGGACGCTCATGGAGCGCAGCACGATTATAATTCTGACCTTGATTCAACATGTTCCCGACGAGTTTCCAGAAGTTGAGGGCTGCCAGATCCCTGAATGTCTGGGAAGTCACCGGAGCAGGTTTCAGTAAATTATTCTTCGGGTAATAGTTTTCTAACATGCTGAGAAGGAAGGACACGACCAGAAGGCAGAATATCATCAAGACCAATACAACCCAATCGAATATGTCCATTGCCACACGCCATCTTAGTTCTCTGTCGGCGGGTTTTTTGTAATGAGCTCGGACAGGTGTTACCACGATCGGATAGGAAAAATCCATCACTTTCATTCTGTCCAATTTTGGCCAGTAAGGCACACCAATAACATCAATTTCCTGAAATGAGAATTTTCATCATTTTGCTGTAAAATATACGGCAAATCGAGCATTTCACACTTATATTCTGTGCGGATTTCTTTACGAACTTATTCATAAATAATACATATTGATATAACTACAGCCCAGCTGATTAAATTTATACAAATAGCGTGTGTTCACACAAATCACGATGGAACACCTAAAATGTGAACCCTCACTTTTGAAATAATTATGTTTGTTGATGGCAGCATCATGAAAGATACTGATGTTTGAACATTGGGGATCAGGCTTCGTCGAGGTACTAAGCATGTACCAAGTAAGTGTACCTACTTGTAACATAGCAGATCTTATGCTGCCATTTTATGGTGCTGTCCCACTGAAATGTCATGTCGAAGGCAGACATGGCACGCCACCCAGTCACATTATACTGACACCAAGCGAACCAGACCTAGTTCTATCCTCTTAAAGCTAGGCGTAAGCATATGGGGACAGAACCTGATCCCAAGCATGAGTGAGTGGGAAAGTTAATATGATTTAACGTCGCTTTCAACTATATTTCAGTCATATCACGATGTTGGGTTCCATTTCTTTTCACACCCGGGCACTCCACGGGCAGGGTCCTATATTTTTACATCCGGGAACCCCACGGATGGGTTCTATTCGTATTCACCCGGGAATCCCACGTGTGCCCCAGTTTGTCGCCTCATGGGAACTGAGACCGACCTGGGGCGTGCAAAACGACCTCCCAACTCAACCCCACGGGGGTGGATCCCAGACGATATATTGTGGCATTCTACAGTTCTACATATCAATTTGGAAAGAATGTTATGTCATTATAATTTTAGTGTCAGAAAACGGAATTTACAGTTTGGCTTCCAGTTGACGCCTACTAGGGTGTCTGAGGACGGAAATTGATCTCAAGTGGCATAGTGTGGCTTGATATCCACATACCTGTCCTGGAACAAATTCCATGGCTAAAATCGAAAAAAAACGAGATTTTTAATTGAAGGAAAGGATAATTTTGAATCGATGAGAAAAAGAAAAAATGAGGCGGGTAAATTTAAAAGCTTTACGTTTGTTTGTTCACTTTTTTTACCAATCTATCGTGGGAATTATGGATTTTTAGGCTGTGGAACAAAAACATAACCGAATTTCGAATCCTGTTAAGAATCCTGGAACTAATATCACGACGGAAAAATCATGGGAATGGGTAAAAAAAAAATGAGAGTGCATATTTGCAAGATACTGCACATTTTCAGACAAGTTTCGAAATTGTCCATCACACAGCAACCGGTATAAGGATCGGACCAAAAATTGTTGATGAACGAAAGTAACACTGTGAAAAACAGTAATTTGATAATGCATATCTACAAGTTACGGAGTATTACAGACAAGAAATTGTTGACTGCCGGAATAAAGGGCCGAAACTTCATAGAATATATCATCGAAACGGATGAAAACCTGCCGGTGACCATCTTCCATGTAATTGCCAAAGTTGTCCATAGTAGAAGAGGTATGCAAGGGACAAACAAGTGTTGACTAACTGAATAAAGTGTAATATTTCTGTTTCTGTACACAAACCTAAAAGAGTACACGCACACGTTACTGAGCATCCCATGTGTTACTTTCGAAGTCGTCATTCAAAAAGAACCCGAGAAGCGACCGAACAATAACTTGTCGACGGATGAGAGAAAGTGCCGTAAGTCTAGAAAATCATCGAAACGCGAAACAAAGAATCTGACAGTTCACATCAGCAAGATAATAAGGACCGGACATGCAAGTTTCTAAGTTGTCGTTTAAATAGTAATCGAGGTATAGACCGGACAAATAAATGTTGTTGGTCGAAATGAAGGGCCATATTCTGTGGACAATTATCGAAACATGTAAAACGTGACAGTTCATATCTAGGAGATGGTTTAGCATCCCCCGCCAAAGTTTCGACGTTGCCCATCAAATAGATTAACCGAAATATGGACCGGACGAATATTTGTGGACGATCGAATTACTAGACGATGAGACGAACATGTCGATTGCAAGACTCCACTGTCCGATTATTGTATTGAAAATCAGATTATAAACAGTAGGGAGAAGGTATACTTTACGTGGGTAATTAACATATTGATCAGACCAGTCCAGCTCCCATTGACCAACTCTCCCCAGTCGCCATGAGGATCTTCTACCAGTTCATACCTAAAATAACAAAAAAAAAGGTTTCGAGATATATGGATCAATCTTTAAACTGTATATCAATAAGAATGCACTAACGTCGAAATTCGTATGTGTTGTAAAATTAAATGCATGTATATACCACTTTTGTAGGCTACAACACAATTTATTCTACGTGTTCTTCTCTTATATTCGTCAAGACCGGGCAGATTCTCTGCAAAAGGTTATTATTATTCTATGTACCATGAACTACTACGAAATACGAAAGGATCACTTGCATATATGTATTTTTTGTGCATATGAACATCAGCCAATGAAAAAAAAATATCGAAAACACTACGGGAATCCAGCACATTACACTGACCAGCTACGGTCAAAGTATATACCGAAACCTCTACAATTAATGGGATATTCAGTGATCGGATACAAAGATCGGATACAGAGTAATGAGCACGTAATGTTGAAAACTGCTATTTTCTACATGACCCTTCCAGCTGTCCGAAAGCTCGCATAACTGCAGTGTATTCCGTGCGTAAAAACTATAACTGCAAGAAAAGAACAGATTTGGAATTAAAACAAGAACAACAAGTAGGAACAGGAACAGGAACTTTAGAGACACACTTGTAGCAGTTTTGTAATCACAATGGGAGCAATTCATTGAGAGATGGAATACAGACAGCGGTTGACATCCTGAAATGAACATGCACCGTATTAAATCTCTCTTTAAGTAAGACCCATGTTCCTTCACCTGAATTGAGAAATAGTAAGAATATGCTATCAGGTCCGATTGTGGAGGTAGATGTTTTCGACGCATAATCCGATTCGCCTGACGACCATGCCGGGATCGTGCCAGTCCATCAAGTATATTGTTAAAATACACTGGCACGTGACAAGTACCGTCAGCAAGAAAGAAGAGAAGAAAAAGACATGTGTTAATCGAAATTAATAAACGATTACACAATGTGTGCAGCACGGACGAGTAACGAAGAAAAAGAGGCGTATAAATCTGAAATAATATGAGATTTCACCCCGTGGGTAATACCGGCATCGCTATATCTACAAGAATATGAGAGTATATATCGTTAATAGTTATCTATATTCATGATTAGGCTTGGCCCCTGATGAGAGATATGCCTGGGATATACATAAGATATATTTCCGAAATTATCCGAAACGACTGCTCTGAGGTACATGTTAGTACATATAGTGATGTTATAATAACTCCTATATTCGGGCTGGTGTAGGGTCAGAACACTCCGAGAAAGTGGGTGTGTATATGAACATCTCTTCACACATTGATGATACAGAGTAATATTCAGCAGAAAGACTGACTTCCAAGCAGTTAAAGTCGGTATCGGACATTTGTTTGCTTTGAAATACCGGTGCTCGTATAGAAGTTTTATTGCATTCTGTGAGTTAATTGTGCAATGTAGCACATTTTAATGTATAGTTGAATCATCCTGGCCCTAGAAGCCATGAGATTGTGTTGATAAGCTCCTATGAAAGGGTTTGCCGACAGATTGCGATCCACGACTACCCTTGTGCTACAATCAGTCATCCAACGTGTTACGTGGTTTGGACATATTTATTCACTGTTTAACCCCAGATTACATACAATTGCCAAATGTGAAATAATTTATTCGAACTAGTTAATGATTATTGGAGATAATCTGAACAGTTTTATCAATAAATTGAAATAGTTTTAACATATGTACAAAATAAGCAAAAAAATCACTCAAAACCACGATTTGATGACATGACGTCACTGTGACGTCATTATTCTTCAGGGCAGAAAACGTTCAATTTCCTTTGCTGATAAAGTACTCATTCGGCATACTGTATGGTAAACTTCAGCATGCTACACCTGAATGTGAAGAAAATACAACGCTGCATTGCGCCCTACCCCCCATTTTGGGAATCAGCAAAAAGGCTCAAGCTGTGCATATTTCGCACAGCCTGTACCTTTATTCCACCAACATTTTATTGGAAAACGGGCAGATTCCACAAATACACATACCAGGCTATCTTAAAATAATAGTCCGCAAAAATTATAATCTGGACAGTTTTATCAATAAATTGAAATAGTTTTAACATATGTACAAAATAAGCAAAAAATTACTCAAAACCACGATTTGATGACAGGACGTCACTGTGACGTCATTATTCTTCTGGGCAGAAAACTTTCAATTTCCTTTGCTGATAAAGTACTCATTCGGCATACTGTATGGTAAAATTCAGCATGCTACACCTGAATGTGAAGGAAATATAAGTCTGCATTGCACCCTACCCCCCATTTTGGAATCAGCAAAAATCTCAAGCTGTGTATACTTCGCACAGCCTGTATCTTTATTCCACCAAAATTTTACTGGCAAACAGGCAGATTTCACAAATACACATACCAGGCTATCTTAAAATAATAGTATGCAAAAATTATAATCTGAACAGTTTTATCAATAAGTTGAAAAAGTTTTATCATATGTACAAAATAAGCAAAAAAATCACACAAACCCGCGATTTGATGACATGATGCTGTGACGTCATTATTCTTCAGGGCAGAAAACTTTCGATTTCCTTTGCTGATAAAGTACTCATTCGGCATACTGTATGGTAAATTCAGCGTGCTACACCCAAATGTGAAGAAAATATAAGGCTGCATTGCACCCTACCCCCCATTCTGGGAATCAACAAAAAGGCCCAAGCTGTGTATACTTCGGACAGACTGTACCTTTATTCCACCAAAATTGTACTGGCAAACAGGCAGATTCCACAAATACACATACCAAGCTATCTTAAAATAATAGTGTGCAAAAATCCCCGAGGGGGGGAGGGTTTCGACTATGAGCCCATGGTCTATAGTACCTGTATCGAAACGTCGTCCTAAATAAACTAGATGTTGTTATCCATACGCAATTTGTTTATTTATCTATTTCCCAACTTCTAAATGCCACTTAAGGAAACCATATTATTGAACTTCTAACCCTCGTGATTGTTATCGTCGTTCAGCAACAATGAAATTAATTCCCAAGTAAACATCCATTAGTGTGTCAACGATGACGAACAATAAAGTATGGGGTACATTTGTCACCTGAACTACTTCTGTCATTGCATCGTTATTTGAAAATGCCCTTTTTCCATGAAGCCGCCAAAACGTCAAGCTATGTATCATGTACATTCTTAATCGAAATACGCTCTGACACACGCTGGAAATGCTGGAAAATGCCATTAGCTCAAGAACCTACAGACAGCAATTAGGGGAGCTTACCTCACCAACACCAACTCGAAGAGTTCTGCCGTTTAACCCATTGTATGATTCAGGGAACATAATTCTGCTTGCATCATCCACCGGTAGTTGTTCACATGGAGGCCAATCTTTAACAGGTTTGAATACCATCGTTACCCCATGTCGTCTGAGAGTATATACTTCTACTGGAGACTTACATCTATCTGAGTAATGACTGTGGTGTTCCTGAATTTGACGGATCGCACATGACGTTTAGACGTAGTGATTAATTACGAAAGCGCTCGTAAATATGACCATTATTCCTCTCATTTCAGGACTTTTTGACGATATGAAATCTATATAATCGATTGAGTACGCATGTTAATTTGAACAAAATCCATATTCCAGTAATATATGCAGAGTAATAGACGTACTTTATGAATTTGCTAACCAATGGACTACATTTATCGGTCTAATCGGAGAAAAAGTGAATATTAGGTCCGGGACTGCCTACAATTGGTCCCGTTTCCACCAATTTCTGAGCTGACTGTGGGATCTGTGGTTTTAGTATGGGGATGCAAGCCAAAGATTTGTGTTGTGATAAGGTAGTTGCAGCGATTTTGAAGAGACCGTCGGTGATAGTTTTCTAGACTGGAAACGGAAACTTCTTAAATAACACTCAAGAATGTTTTTCTTTCGCAAGAAATATTGATGTTCGAACAGGATGAAAATCTTGAAAAATCGAGTTATAATCGATTCAAAACTTCTTTCTTTCAAGAATGTGAGCCACCTATTCGGTTTGTTTTCATTAACTTTGCGGGATCCAACAGGACTGTCGGATATAATTAGACTAATATATCTAATCCTGTACAATCCTTTGTCACATCTCGTGTTCACATGTACAGTCATGACCGTTTGCATTCTTTCGCAATCACCTACTATGAACAATGATTATGACTTGAATACCTACATCCACAACACGGTGAACATGCTCTTCCTCTCTAGTACAAATATCTTTACATGCAACATCACTGGTTGAAATAACTGATATAACTGTAACTATATATTTAGTGTCGTCCCCATTGCAATGCCAAAAAACACGCCAGAAGAACCAAAAAGCTTGGTACTAGCTAAAGGGAGTGAACACGCAATTGTGATTTATTGTATGAATGGCATATCTATGACCCCCCCCCCCATCCCGCACGAATCCGTAACGTTTTGGATACGTTAAACCTGAGACGTTTGTATTTCCGGATACAAAAATATCCACATACCTTCTGTGGCGAATGACCAGTCCTGTTTTACTGATTAGTATTAAACTGAATAACAGACGGATGGAAGTGAATGTATATTGCCGCGGAAAATAGTATAGCTTTTTTATACCTTTTGTTAGATTGACAGTTTTACATGTCGATGTATATTTCATTTGGCAAAGCTAATGAATGCTCACAAGTTAATGAGGGTACCGATATTTGAGCCACTGCTACCTCACACTACTGAACCAACTCACACACCCTACCCTTCCGGTGTGAAGGGTTAGAACTTTGTCACTTGAGTTGCAAACAGGACAACTGTTTTGCAGCATTGGTTATAGGCTTTGGGTGCCTATATTGTCGTCATAATTTGACTGGCCGAAATAGTCAGTTCGCTTGAGGCAATATCACACACACAAACATGGCTCTGGTCTATTAAGAGGCGATGTGTTATGACTGTACCTGAACACAACGATAGTGTGCATAAGAAATGAAATCAATAACCTCAACACTGGTTCAAGCAATTCAGTCTTTATACGTGTACATACCTTTTTCAGAAGGGATATGTTCGATCTCTTGTCATGCATTACTATCGCAACATTCTCCAGCTCTCCCATGTGACCAACGAAACCAGTGATATTACATGGGGCAGTGACCACGATCCATCTCGAATGTCGGTGAAATTTAGGAGAACCTTTTGCGGACGCCTGCATAGAAATATATGAAAGAAAACAAGAAGCTGTACTGCCTCAGCAGCAGCTTACAATGAACATTACTTGAAATCGCACCACAGCTGCCATGGTTATGGGTAGATTGGAGTGATGTTTCTTTTGTGACACGGTCTAGGCTTTTTAGGACTCTTTGGCTGTAAAACCTCAGGAGACATTATTCACTCATTGTTCAGACAAGATCTAAAATTATTGTCCCATATTCTCTCATTATTCAGACAGGATCCAAAATTATCACCCATTGTTCAGACAGGCGATTTGCAACTTACTCTGGTCGCTCGTTTCTTGAACTGACAAATCGTATTACCCCAATTTCCAGCATGCAATAAGTTGTTAAACGTATTAAGATAACTTTTCTGCTGAATCAAACTACGTATTTCATAAAAGACAGGAAAAGTCAATTCAAAGTCAATTGATCATATTATCAGTAACCTTTTTGAAAAAGACTATGTATGTCATTGTCTTTTTTATCATGAGTGACGCAACCTCTAATCCAGATTCCAGAGGGCAATAGACTTGAGACAAAGTACCAATCCTTACCGCTGTCAGAACATTTCTTGAACAGTTCGGGCTGCACATGACCAAGTGAGCTTTTACGGGTTCTGCATCCTCTTTTTGACAAGCTCGGGTGCGCCACAAATTGCTTTGCTCCCCGTCTGTCCATGTTTGTATTTGGTACAATCTAGGTGCATTGCTCTCAGTGAGTTCAAACATCAAATGCTTCACCGTTTCATCTGAAAGCATCGATTACATTTATTCCGAGGTGGTAAAGAGACTTTTTTCTGAAAACAACCCTAAACGTTATAATAGGCTATATCAGTTTACATTTACTGACTTTTAGATTAAAACATGCATATGACACGGATAATCAATACCTGATATATATACTAAATTAAGTCTACCAGGCTTTGTGGGCTATTCTGCTCCCGCCACCCCGCAACTCAAACTTTCTACCTTTTCTACGGAACGACAAGAAATTGATAGCTCACTCTCCTCGTTTTTGTAATGATATTGGGGTCATTTCAAGCCTATTTCTATAACCCTTCGAGTAGAGGAACACGGAAGAAAATTCAAAATGGCGACCATGTGGCTTGCCAGAAAAATGAGGTTTTCATCATTATTCTTCAAAATTCCTGCTTTTCTGTGAGGGAAAGTGAACAAAATATTTTATTTTCCATCTGATTATCATTTCCTAATTTATCAAGCACCTTACCAAGAAAATACGTGAATAAAAAATTGATAAATCTCATGTCCTTTTTGAAAATGAGACGTCATCATAGCGGCCATCTTGAATTTTCTTACATTTTCTGGTAGAGCTTGACCCAAGAATGTAGTGTGGTAAAGTTTCAGCTCCCTAACTCAGAGGTAAGAGAAATGTTTATGAGGGAGCTGACATGCATCTTAAGGCATTGACAGGTCTCAAAATGCCCAGACCAGGTAGGGATAATAGATCTGTTGGAGATAACAAGCGTCTGGTCCGTCATCCATAATTCAGCCGTCGTCCATTAAAGAATATCCGCGTCCATAATCCAAAGATAATATGATGAGCGATCCAAAATCTAGGTAAGACCTTCCATAATGTTGTACGAGTCTGAGAGCTGATGGTATTTGCACAGACTGGTCCAATGCGAATTTACAATTTCCGTTTGCCTTCTCGTATATTCGGCGTGAGAGGAAGTTAAATAGACTAATAGATCCAAATAGTATGTACTGGCTGAGCTGATCAGTGTCCAGGATAACTGTGGGCACTCTCGTGTACTATCGTATCCTGGCATCGTCGTGATATGACGGGAAATTGTTTAAAACGACGTTTGACCCTACTCAGTCCTCAATCACTTCATTTGGACTATCGTGTTTCCGGAAAGTCCGTTGAAGTTAGATATATGTCAATGACAGTGACGACAAAACTGTGCAATATCTATTTGGAATGACTATATACATTTGCAGAAGTGTTTGATATTGCGGAAATGTACGGATATAGATGTCAATGATGTTCGGTTTGTATATAAAGCAACACTTTCCCTTATCTTCGATATAACTGTATATTAACGGATATTTACGAACTATTAGTCACTGATTTTGACCGACTTTGGGGGCTCGTTCACATATGACGTTCAACCAATTGTCACAGGAGGCTAACAGAATTCTGTGTTGCATAGTCGAATAGTTACACGCAAATGCCATAGAAACAAGACAGAAGATATAGAAACCCTTGTCTGATTGAACATTGTTTAAATCGACGTTTGATCCTACTCAGCCCTCAGTCACTTCATTTTAACAATCGTGTTTCCGGGAAGTCCGTTGTAGATTGATATATGTCAATTACAGTGACGCCTAAAATGTGAAATATCTATGTGGATTGCGTATACAACATTTGCAGAAGTGTTTGATATTGGCGAAATGTACGGACATAGGTCAATGATGTTCGGTTTGTATACAAAGCAAAACTTTCCCTTGTCTTCGATCTAATTGCATACTAACAGAAACAATACATAAGAAAAAGAACCCCTTGCCTTGTCGATCATCGATATGTAACACAAGTTTTCGCCAATTCAGGTTATCTATCAGTTTCAGAAGTAACTTGGGCATATCGGATCGTTCATCTGTCAACGTAGGAATCGATCGGTTCCTCCACCAGAGACAATCTGAAATACATAAAGCCAGGCAGGATTATAGATTAAACACTGGTGATTAGTTTGATCAACGCGTGTACAAGAAACTAACAATTAGACAATATTTGTCTTTTAAAAAGAGATCAAAGTCCTTCGTTTGAGAGTGAAAAGCTGATCCAAACATTTCAAGGTAAATCTGATTATAAAGAGAACTCATGTAATCGGTTTCAGATATTTGCTACTGTATTAGTAGAAGCTTGGTACACTGTTACTGAAAACACGTTATTGACCATCGTATTTTGTTTAAAATTGTTTATAATATCGGTATAGTAGCTTTTTCTTAGTCAATGATGATCAGAAGAAACGTTTCGATCGGAGCGGTTGCTTCAAACCCACACCGAACAATTGAGTAGATGATGGCAAGGTAAAAAGCGTATCAACCCTACCAGACCTGAGAGGGCATCATGCCCCCTGCCAAGCTTTCTACTCTATCTCCCGAACGACACAAAAGTTGAGACCTGGCACTCTGTGACTTTGTAGTTATCATTTTGAGGCCAATTATCTGGCAGTTTTAGCGAAGAAGTTACATAAATAAAACAAAAAATCTGGTAAAGCTTGACCCAAGGATATGATGTGGTAAGACTTGCCCCCTCAGGCCTCATCCCACTATCTTGAGTATTCTACAACTACATGACTGTAGATTTGATCAACAGATTGATCGTGTGTTTTGTTGGTTGCCTAGTCACGTTGGGATCAAAGGTAATACTGAGGCTGATAGGATGGTTAAGGCAGCCCTAGATGATGAGGTTGACCCTGTTGGAATCCCATATAGCGATTTCAGACCTTCTATCTGTACTTATGTGAGACGGTTGTTTCAATCTTTATGGGATGCTGTGAATAATAACATACTTCGTGAGTTCAAAACAACTCATCCCGTGAAAATATTATACTCATCTGAACAGCCAGAAACGTTTCGATCAAACCATGACCAGGTGATGTAGAATCGGCCATACACGGTTAACTCTCGAAGATTTACCAAAAAAAGCCGGTCCCAAGGTGTATTTCATACCATGAAGATCTCACGGTGAAACTTATTCTTATGGAATGCATAGCTTTTTGAGATTGTAAGAGATGCCTTTTTTTCGAGCGACTACTTTGAAGATCTTTTCAGTCGAGTGAGATAAGATTGCATCTTGGGTTTTTTGAGAGAAATCGGTTGGTTGCATAAGTTTTAATGCTTGTGTGTTTTAATGCGTTGGATTACTGAGTTATTATTGGCTTGAGGACTTGGCATTTTGTTTGATCGTTGATATATAGCTGAAATATTGCTGAACGCGACATTAAACCTTAATTCTCTCCTTCTCTCTCTCTGAAAAGGTCCCACAAATCTCAGGTCAGGCAGGTTTGAATTTGAATTAAGTTTTATAATAGGGTATGACACATATATTCGACAGAGAATCGACTGAAAATTCGAATGAGTCCGATACAAGGCATTTTCCACGACTATGCATTTTCATGCTAAAATTGAGAGATGTTGAATCTAGTGAAAAGGAGATTCCCAGCCCGAAAGTAGATACGTTATATGAAACACAAGTTATATTTTCATAAGTCATACACAGTACAACTACGAATGAACCCGATGAATCCACCAAAAGTGCAGTCGATGTGGTAACAGATAAACTAGCTATATATATTTTTCTTGCTTGCAAAATACATTTCTATGAAAATATTACAATATTCTTAAATCTTCAACATAAAAACACATCTAGTTCTGCAACACATCTTGCACGTTGATGTCTCAGAATTTACATATATTCACAATTCTAGATAGTAAAAAGGACATCTTGTCTGCAAAACATCTTGCACATTGATTTCCCAGTATTTGCATCGATAGAAGTGTTTTGCTAAAGGTTATTGGTAGTAATTATGGTCTTGTGGTCCAGGAAAAGAGCTTATTTATTTTGATTTTTAAAATGTCCCATTTACATGCTCCATAGAGATCTGTACAAACAAATGTGATTACAATAATTCACAATTACAGTATTAAGACTAAACAATATTTTGCAAAAAGGATGATCAAATATGCAACAGAAAATATTAATTGTACAATGCGAATACAGAGTAGTATAAGTATCTAGTGCTAACAGTGGTTTTAAAAGAACTATGTGTTTTGTGTAAATCAATATTAGGTTATTTTGTGGATGGCTTGGTACAAAGTGTCATACATCTCTCATCGCTATTTAACTGAAATATTGCTGAACGCGACGTTAAACCTCAATTCTCTTCAGACAGAAATTTAATCCTAACCCCAGGTGTTGTGCCAAGGCACGAGCATACCAAAAGTAGTTAGATTTTATTTTGCTGCAATGCAAATCCTTCATAATTAACATTCCAATAGATAGACATGAAGGACTCTTCACTAGAAGTATCGTATCTACCCTAAAAACTGTATATTGAACTACTCAATAGTTCCAAACTCTTTCAACAAGTAACTAGTGAAAAACTATACACATGATCGTTCTAATTAGAACACTCCAAACCGATACATATATGGTAATTCTGTTCTGTATATTCCACATTAACAACTGGTGTAAGCTCATACACATGTATATTCTCTCTAGGACGCGCCGAGCTCATATTCACTCTGTACGGACCAGTTCCAACAACGGATTAAATGTCTCATAAATAACCATTCTGTTCAGAACTCTTCCTGCAAACAACTGGTAGGAAACCATCACATGCTCATTCTGTTCACCATATTGCAACCTAAAATCTGAGGAAAAGTGTGGGTTATGTTGCGGTAGACAGTGGTTAGTATACACACTGCCTACCAGTTGTGGCTATATCTTTTGCAGGTGTTGATAACATGGCCATATGCCAGTTTTCCCAATGAACCAAGCACAACAAATTTCGCCTTTCCTGTGTGACATTGATTAGCCATGCCGTGCAAAGTAAATACGGACACAGCGTTGATTGCCGAACTGATTATCGTAAATTCTTAACTGGAATGCTAATTCGCATTGCTTTCGTTTAGTCTGCATTTCAAATATGATACTATGGCAGTATTCGCGGTTGAACGTTTTCAGTGAATGGCTTATACAAACGACACGGACATGTTTTGTGGAATAGAAACAGGGTGGCGCCAATTACACCAATTGCGCCAAGAGGATTGCAGCTCCTGACTCCTGTGATCTATGCGGTAAACAGAGCAAAATGAAGCAATTCACTGACTGAAAGAGTATCAGTGGATAAGACCACAGGAGTCAGGAGTTGCCATCAGACTGCCAGTGTGCGTCACTCGGCATCTCATTACATCAGAAGCGCGTGCGTCACAGGCCACTTCTTATTTAGTGGTTAAAATGAAGGTTAGCCCGTCTCATAAATATATAAGTTTTTGGTTCAGAAAATGCGCCATTAACATGTGCACTTGAGGAGTTGATCATGGCAGATGTAATATGGACCATTCTGTTCGCATTGAAGTGATACCGTATCTCTCTGGGCTAGCGTTTCCGCCATATCCGTTTGGCGCCATTGTTTGCATATTTCATATGTCCGTGCAGATATTTAAGTTAGTTGACGAAAAACAAAATCGAAATGATTGGGCGGATTCGTGCGTAAATTGGCATGTGTGTACCTTGTCACAATACCTCCATTGTGTTTGCGCTCCAGCCAGATCCGCTAATAGCTAGCGTCACTATAAACCCATGCACATTTATTCGCAGTTTGGTATGCGTACCTACTTTTCTTTAAAGTCTCCTTTGTAATCGCCTTTCAACCAATCGACTAGGGCTGTCGGTGGTAGACGAGGCAGGGGTGGGAACATCCTAGTACACGCAATTCCTAGCAATGTATTATGTACGGGAACGCACATGCCAAACTTCGGACGAACCAACCAAACCATTCAAATTTATCTGCACGAGTACACAGTGAAACCACCTACAGGTGGATCTAGCTGAAACGCAATCCCAGCAAAGGCGATGTGGTAAGGTTTGCACATGCTAAAGTTACGGACGAATCCGCCAAATCATTAGAGCTTCTTGTGCGCCAATGACCGACAACTCCGCACGGACGTATGGAATGGGCTCACGGCGGTGTCAGCAGCATGCCGAAATGGAATTTACGCATATCAAACGTTCACCCAATCATTTCGATGTTATTTTATGTGTCGATGAAAAAGATCCACACTGGCATTCATTAGTGCCACCTACAGACAAAGGCTAGAATGCAATCTTATTCGACATATTATGACAAGGTATTCAAGCACATGCCACGTCGTAGACGAACCCAGCAAAGCATTTCGATTTTATTGCACTTGGATGTAATGTATGCATGTGCACAGAGTGGCACCACCTACTGTCAATAGGCGGATTACTACATGAACGGATTCAATGTCGAGGTAAAGCTATATACAAGCATAACGGTTGAGAGGTAAAACAACAGTCTCAAGCTAATATATAGGAAGTACACAATGAAATCAGTCAATGCTAGACAATTATACACTGTAAGCTTGCATAACTTGGTATTGAATAGGCGTTATTGAACTTCTGAAATGTTCAATGATTATTTTTAGTTTATTTTGTGTTTTGTTGTAGTCCAGAGTAATGTTGACGCTTTTGTTTGGATTATGCCCTCTAACAACATTTCTCGTCCACACTAACATACATCAAAGCTATTCTCACAAAAAAAGAATAACCGGTACACATCGTAGATAAAATCATCGAACAAGTTGTAAACAAGAAGTACATCCCTGTTCTACCTACAGACCCTCAGTATGGCCGTGAACAAAAGTTCTTTTCCGTAGTCCATCAACATTTCGCTTGAAAAAAAGAACTTTAGTCGATGAACAAACTGATTTCATGCAGTAAGATTGTCTGTGTAACTGAAAATAATTCAATCAAGGAATACATAGGATGAACAACGCAGGAAAGAAGCAATCAGGGAATGCTTAGTTGTATGCCCCCCATTCCGCTTTAGTCCGACACTGCCCCGGTATTGTTCTGTTCTGTATTGGTCAAAGGAGGCCTAATTCGGATAATTATAAAAAAATCTGTTTCAGTCACTTTTTTCGCCATGTTTCGCATAATACATATTCCAAGTATCAAGTCGATCGACCAATAAGTGAAAATACAATGTTTAAATGCAAGATGGTCGCCGGGGCTTTCGCCAAATCCGAAAATGTGACCTGGTAATGAGACCTACATTCTTTGGAGTATATTATGGTGAAATTATGAAGCGATGCGTGAACTTTGAATTTTGCACCCAATTCACCATTTTTGGGGCAATTTCATACTTCGGGACCTATGTGGTCTGCTGTGGAATGTAGAATAATATATGCAGCCACTTTCCCCGTTCAGGTCGGTTAATTGGAAATAGGATGATCTTAATTGGTCGATCAAGGCCTAATTTGCATAAATATCACAACTCTGCTTCAGTCACTTTCTTCACCTTGATTTGATTGGATAAAGTATATCCCAAATATTTCACGCGTGTCCATACAATAGTAACCGAGATATTGCACGGACAAGAAACCCGGACGGACAGACGGACAGAGCGCTTTACTTTGCACAACTACGAGGCACAGGTCTCATAGCATGCAAATTTCATACTTGTCCATACACTATGGACCGAGATCCAGCCTGGACAAATATATATATCCCATTCAATAAGGTCTGAGGAACAAAGGGCCATAACTCTTGAAAATATAACTCAAACTCGGAAAAAAAACTCCACGCTGCACAACTACGAGGCACTGGCCACATCTCATGCAAGTTTCAATCCTGTCCATCAAATATTAACCGAGATATTGCGCGGACAAGAAATGCGGACGGACAGACGGACAAAGCGATCGCTATATGCCCCCTCTAATTTGACGGGGCCATAATTACGCATCAAAGGATACGTAGTCTATCAAATTAAATGTGGTAAATGCAGTTCAACGTATATAGGGGAACCACTCCACATGTCGGTCAGCGAATGAGTGAACAGAAACCTGCTACTGAATACTTCTGGAAATCTGCCTTCGGAAATCACTGTGTAATTAAGGGACATAATCGAAACAAGCGCGTTAACTCTAATGTGGACTACAGGAAAACGCAGAACAAATTCAACATAAACGATTCATTGTACATTTCAGAAAAAAGACAACCACATTTAAATGTGAACATATTCTCAGGTCAGTTACGTCTATTCAACACATAGCTAGGCCAGTTTATTACATATATCAGTGTTTGATTGTCTAGCATAGACTGTTTTTTCTGGCTCAACCGGTATGTTTGTATAAAGCTTTACCTTGACATACAATGCCTTCATATATTACTCAGCCTAACTTGTTTCCTATGTCTGCTATTGTTCAATACCACAGTTTACCATGTTACATCCATTCATATATCCATGTTTATTGCTATTCTATTATTAATACCAGTGCCTCCATACATTCTTGCAATTGCCATTACCTGAGGATGAGGATAGTTTTCCGCTAAAGCTTGTTAAAGTGAATGCATGTGGCTTATTTAAAATTGTCGTGTTTATTGTAGGTTCATTTATTTAGTCCTATTTATCTCAGCGGTTGAGATGACAAATTCTCGCCACGCATTGACCCAGTGCTGTTTGAAGACGTGTGAAGATTGGTGACAATTTTCTGGACCCTCTAAGATTATGCAGCACGCGAATGTCCGCCAGTTGTTCTCCTCTTGTCTAAGAGTAATCATGATTAGGTCATGGTAGGCTAATTGCTTGTTGGACATTCTGATCACACGTATCTAGGGAAACATTGAAGGAATTCGTCTCAGAACAGCGGAGCAAAATCTCCTGGATATAATATAATATATATAGCTAAGATTTAGTGGTACGGCATTAAATATTCCATTCTATTTATTTTCTGAACATTTGACCTGCTCTAATCAGATTCCCATATGTTGCCATTGTAAGTTAGGATGATAAGATTTGCCTTTCACTTTGGTACACCTTATTTTTACAATGAATATTCTCCCCAGAATAAGTCACATCGCAATCCCAGAAGTAACGCATATTACCGCATATTCATTCCGGGCGCGAGACTGAGGGGCAGCTTCACGCTCATGCGCTTTCTCACGAGAGCTAGCAACACCACCATCTCGGGAATGTTACTTGCGCGAAAATGCTAAAATTATTCTAACAGCATTTATTGTGCAAATTTCTTGAAATGTTGAACAGGCATTCAGATAAAATACCCAACGAATGTGCGTGAACCTGCCCTTCAGCCTCGCAACAGGCATGAATATGCGGTAATATGCGGTACTTTTGGGATTACGATGTGGCTTATTAAAAACAGAATTGAAATTAAAAAGCTAGTGAATCAGCTGGTGGAGCCCGTCGTATAATGTATCAAAGTAACAAACGAGAAATGGGAATGTATACCGAACAAAGCTGTGTTGCGTAAATATCTCTTCCATGTATGATGTTATACGTGCATTATACAGGGAACATTCTGACATTCTGATCATCTTTACTGATAGGGTTCATATGGTTTATTTGTAATTATTCATAATTACCCATGGTTGACCAGTGTTGATTATGATGGATCATAGTTAGATCTGGTTGACTATTATTTTCAGTTTGTGTGGAACTCTGGATACACATGAACACCGCTGAGTATATAGGATGGTATGGCCAAATGATTCATTTATCTGGCCAACCAGGTTCACACATTCTTGTTAGACACCATTGCCAGCTTGCTATTTATTCACAATTGGTCAAGTTGTGTGAACCGTTGACCTAATCTTGGAAGCCATGACATCCTTCACAATTATTGTCTGTACATGTACATGTAGAATGACTCATCCATTGTCAGCAGATAATCAAGGTGGTGTTATCAATGAGCAAGGACCACAGTCGTCAATAGTTGTACTGTGGTTAACCATGGTTAAACATCGTAACAGTTATAGTGCCTCTCCAGCAGACACACATTATTTGTTGAGTATACACGTCCTAAATGATACCCGCTGCCGTTTGGGGGGAATGGTTCATATGTCAGATGCATCAATTAGATTCAAATCTGTCATTCAGCTAAACATGGTGTAGCTGTAGTTGTAGTTGCTAAGTTGCAAATATCTCCTTGTTGTTGTATGTATCTTAGCTTGCAAAAATCTACTTACCCAATTCTGCATATGTCTTTGAAAATGTAAATTGTAGAGCTGATAATAATATTATCACGCGCATCTCGAATCTTGATTTCTGCGGGGCACAGGATAATTTTGCCAAGTTTAAGCCCCGTTTTTCAAATAGCATATCGCATGCCGAATGAAAAGCACAAGCCTCTTCTTCACAAGGAGCGAGGACATTCAGCACTCATAAATATCTAGGCGCTGTCAGCCCTAGCTTGAACTAATGATAGCGCCCGTGTATCAAAGTGTAGACGTAATATTAATCCATTGTGCAATTTTCAGCGCATAATGGACGTCCAATAATCGTGTTTGCTGATGGGACAAATCATCCAAAAGTAAAAACGTCCTAGTCTATATTTTTGCTTCGTACGCATTTTAAATATATATCTGGGATGTCAACCTGAGTCCTAAGTAAACGTGTTACATGAGTTATACGCAAACATGCTATTAAAATAACAAGGCGTGTCAACAAAAACGATTGGGTTTAATAAAGCGACAATTCGTCTGCAAATCAATTATTGGCCAGAGGGAGACAATTGAAATCAGCAAATATAGCCAGGGCATCACTCAGAGAGTAGAGAAATACAAATATCGGATAAAGCGTTTGTATTGTGCACTGTACCGTTAAATATATGCCATGCCGGGACTTATATAAAACCTTCTGGACTGTTTTTCTGAAGAAAAAGATATCTCTCCTGTATATATGGAGACGTCGCTTTCATCTGCCGCTTGCGTACGTACCTGTTCTTCAGAGGGATTTTATGATTCTATTGAATTCTGTGCTAGGAGGATTGTTGTCGCGTCATTCACGTAAACACATCAGCAGCTTCCTAAGTTGACATGTTAAATACTCCGTTCTGTGTTTCCACCCATTACATGTACATATCAGAGCTCGTCTCTTAAGATATTGGTACGCTGACCATCATATGTACTGACGTGATAGAATTTCCGAACACATTGACACCAAATACAGAAAACTGCCTGACGCTTCAAATTATCCATGTTTAGAATAAATATAACGAAAGCTCCTATGCTATACATGCCAATGCATTTCGAACGGTGATCACTGATATGGGTCTGTGACCGAATACAGGTTCTCCCAGCACACCAACGAGAATATGGCATAATTATGCGGTTTGGCAGCTTTATTTTCGAGCAATCTTAGGAGAAACTTTCGATATTCCGACGTTGACAATGTAAGAAAACCCCTAACAAAAGACCACCCACGCTCATACGTTATCGCACAAAGACAAAAAGAAACACAGCTACACACACATACACACCTATACCTAGACCCTAATGTCTTAACCCTACCTGGCCTGGGGGGGGGTGGGGGCGCCATTATGGGCCCCCCTATCAAACTTTCTGCGCTATATCCGGAACTTTATATTTCATCATATTAGGGTCATTCTAAGCCTATTTGCATAACTCCCCGATCAAAGGATCATGGGTAAATCCAAGATGGCGGCCACATGGGGTAGCAGAAAAGTGATGTTTTTGTCACATTTCTTCAAAATTTATGCTTTTACGCTATGAAAAGTGGGCAAAACTATTTTATTTCACATCACATTAATATTTACTAATTTATCATGCAGTTTTTGAGGAGAAATTGCAAAAATAAAAAAATCGAAAAATCGGAACGAAAAATCGACCCAAAAATGTCGTTTTTGAAAATGTCGTCACTGTGACGTCATCAAAGCGGCCATCTTGGATTTTTCACATTTTCTGATAGAGCTTGATCTAAGGGTATCGTGTGATAAGTTTCAGCTCCCTAGCTCAAGGGGTAAGAACAATAATTATGGGGGGACCATTTCGCCCCCCCCCCCCCGGCCTGGACAGGTCCCAAAAAGCCCAGGCCAGATAGGGTTAACGCCTTGAAAAGCAGACAAAAAAAAGAAGTGAAAATCAACAAGCATATTGCGTATTACACATTTTATTACCCTCTTCATCACATCACGCTCAAGCTGGAGGAGCCGCATTTGTGGTGTTTGCAATTCACTCAGACGCATCGTCGGCACTTCTTTCTCAAGGCGACGGGTGGGGTAGCATATTATATACATAATTTAACCCGGTTGAATCATTTGTGCAGGTGGTTGGGACAAGGATTGGAAACGGACTGTAACCAGGAACGATGGGCAAGGAAGCGAGCATTAATGATCCCAGCCTTTCGCAGAGAGTAAGTACATTACATCATTAACTTTGAAAAAAATTGAAGTATCTCCAATGAAATGTCAGCCCACAGCAATGAAAGAAATTGTTATCCATATATACACCAACATCTAAAATGCCTGAAAAAGTAACCATGTCATTTCATTGATAATTTGCACAATTAGAGGGGACTATTCTGCTCTGATCTCCTCAAGGAATGGTCACCGTGTCATTAAAAAAAAAACACGAACACAAATTCCTCCAATTACATCATAGGAATGTACAGACCCAATTTCGTACTTCTATCCATCTTTTTTACTACTTGCGCATTCCGTTTCGATTCGTTTCTTTCATTTATCGTCCAACGGCCATCGTTCCGTTCGCAATTAAAGATTAGACGCATGTCAGACTTCGGTCAGATTTCTTAGAAGTTTTTTTACTATAAAGACGTGCTCCACTTCTTTATGCAATGGGGCGATTGTTGTCAATGAAAGGTTGCAGATTATTCGGGAGGCTACTTTTACCCGGCATAAACTGACTTCACGTAACCGTGGTAGATCCCCGTACCTTATTTTTTTTGTCCTACGCCACGAAGTGGTGGGAGGACTTGGAAATGCTAGCCGTCCGTCCTTCCGTCCGTCCGTCCGTCCCACATCTTGTGAACACGATATCTCACGAACAATTCGACCAATCGACTTCAAACTTGAGAAGGTGCTTCACATCAGTTAGACGGCCATTGGTATTGATTTTCACTGAGGTACGTAATCCAAGATGGCTGCCATTGACCATATTGGATTCTGTCCATCTCACATCTTGTGAACGCGATATCTCGAGAACAGATCGACCAATCGACTTCAAACTTGAGAATGCGCTTCACATCAATTAGACGGCCATTGGTATTGATTTCCACTGAGGTACATAATCCAAGATGGCTGCCATTGAACATATTGGATTCCATCCGTCTCGGATCTTGTGAACGTGATATCTCGAGAACAATTTGACCAATCGACTTCAAACTTGCGAATGTGCTTCACATCAGTTAGACAGCCATTGGTATTGATTTTCATTGAGGTAGTATGTAATCCAAGATGGCTGCCATTGACCATCTTGGATTTCACTCACCCATATTGTACCCATCTGTGTTGTGAACACGGTATCTTGAGAACAATTCGACCAATTGATTTCAAACTTGAGAAGGTGCTTCACATCAGTTAGACGGCCATTGGTATTGATTTTCACTGAGGTAAGTAATCCAAGATGGCTGCCATTGACCATATTGGATTCCATCCTTCCCAGATCTTGTGAAGGCGATATCTCGAGAACAATTCAACCAATCGACTTCAAACTTGAGAAGGTTCTTAACGTCAGTCAGACGGCCATTGGTGTTGATTTTCACTGAGGTACGTAATCCAAGATGGGCGCCATCGACCATATTGGATTCTGCTCGTCCCACATCTTGTGAACGCGATATCTCGAGAACAGTTCGACCAATCGACTTCAAAGTTGACAACGTGCTTCGCATCAGTTAGACGGTCATTGGTATTGATTTTCACTGCGGTACGTAATCCAAGATGGCTGCCATGAACCATATTGGATTCACTACGTTGCACATCTTGTGAACGCGATATCCCAAGAACAAAATCAACCAGTCGACTTCAAACTTGGGAAGGTTTTTCACATCAGTTAGACGGCATTTGATATTGATTTCCACTGAGGTACGTAATCCAAGATGGCTGCCATTGACTATATTGGATTCTGTCCATCCCACATCTTGTGAACGCGATATCTCGAGAACAGATCGACCAATCGACTTCAAACTTGAGAATGTGCTTCACATCAATTAGTCGGCCATTGGTATTGGTTTTCACTGAGGTACGTAATCCAAGATGGCTGCCATTGAACATATCGGATTCCATCCCGTCTCGGATCTTGTGAACTTGATATCTCGAGAACAATTTGACCAATCGACTTCAAACTTGCGAATGTGCTTCACAACAGTTAGACAGCCATTGGTATTGATTTTCATTGAGGTAGTATGTAATCCAAGATGGCTGCCATTGACCATCTTGGATTTCACTCACCCATATTGTACCCATCTGTGTTGTGAACGCGATATCGTTATCTATTCGATTTATAAACCTCACCATCCACAAATCCATATACAACTACAGACTTACATTCCAGTGTTACACTACCCATTACTGTTTCCCAAAACTCCTCTAATTGTCTCAACAATTCCAGATAAACGTCTCTTTACACATACACATATCCACTTTCTAAGTTATATTTAAGGAGATATTGGAAGCGTATATGCTGCATGCTCTCAAACAGGCTACTTGGCGGAGGACCTGCTAGCTGAGTTTGTTATTCTTAATCTACGTCTGTGCCATATCAGGCTATAACTTCATCATCTTAGACATATTTTTTCCTTGCGTAATTGGAAGCGGTCACCGTAAGCAATTGGCGCAAACTATATATTTGGTTTATCGTAATGAACTTTCGTTGGAATAGCCAGATTTAAAGTTGCTACATAGACGGCTAGATCTACGACCGTACCGTATATAGTCTTCATCCATGCGGCAACAGCGCATGTGACTATTTTACAGCAAAGATATCCAACAAGTGTTAATCGAAAAAAATTTCAACTCGGTATAAATTTATCAGTCTTAGTCTTAGTCCACTTTGTATTCCACGCGATTTCGGTATTGATGCCTACACGTCCGGTACTGTTCTCGCAATGATCTCGCAAAGTTGTTTAGTATAGAATACATGCATGGAACATTTACAGGAACTTGACATTCTCATAAATCTTGGTTCAGTATCTTGGTATCAGCTCGGTGTTCTTCTTCAACTGGCATCCGGTCGACGCTCATCTGTCAATAGGTCTTCGTTCATCATTCATCGTTCAACTGTCTTTGAACTTCGTCCTTGCTTCGTTCTGTTCAGCGTTTAACCCCACCAGACCTGGCAAGGGGGACATTTTGTCCCCATAATCAAAGGAGATGCTACGATAAGGCGGGATTTTGGCCTATACGTGGTGCGGTTGAAATCGAAAAAAATAAAATGTCCTATAAATAATTGTGTTTTAATGTAACGACAAGAGAAAATATATGTACACAATATGTAAAACTTCTAGCTCGATTGCGTTATCATTGTAGTCATGACATGAAATTGAAATCCGCAGCATGTGCTATTTCGTGAAAAAAGAGTCTAAATCGAGTCATTTAAACACCAATTTAGACACGGACCCCGTGGACGAAAACAATTTTCCAGCAGTCGAGATATAATGCCATCGCACATCACCAGGTTCAATGGCGTTTTGGCCCAAGAGGTCCTTCATGTCTAAATGTGCATTTAAATGATTTGAGTTAGACCCATTTTTCACGAAGTAGCACATGCAGCGAATTTCAGTTTCATGTCATAGCAATAGTCATGAGCTAGAACTTTCACATATTGTGTACATATATTTTCTCTTGCCGTTACATTAAAACACAATTATTTATAGGACATTTTGTTTTTTTCGATTTCAACCGCACCACGTATAGGTCAAAATCCCGTCTTATCGTACCATCTCCTTTTCTGCGTTATATCCAGAAGTATTGCAGGGTATCAGCAAATGGTTGCTGAGAAAACGGTTTGAACTGAGCACACAGTTAGCAAATGAAAATATGATACCGGTCTGATGGCTAAGACTGTCCTGGGGATTAGTGCCCCTTTTCCTATTTTATTTTCTATTGCAACCCACGACGGACACTTATCTCCAATGTGGAGGAAAATCTCAAGGTTGGGTTAAAAGATAGGAGCCGGACACTCGTAGCCACCGGACTGTCTTAGTCTCCACACAGACCGTACACACCCGCATACACATGTGGAGTGCGCTCTTTGAACATGCCCTACAGGTAATATATTACAACTGTTCATCTGCAAATTGCCTACCCTTACAAACATAAACGTGGGGATTGCGTAGGGAAAGTGTGGGGTATTGGTGGGAGCGTGGGGTTCGTGTGAGGCGAAGCGTGGTTTGGAACTTTCCTCGTGGGGATAACGTAGGGTTTGTGTGGGGCAGCTGCCCGCGGTTATGCAAATTTAGCATAAATATGGGGATTATGTAGGGCTGATGTGGGGATTATGACGGGTGAATGGGCGAGAATTCCAAGTCCGCGTGGGGATGATGTAGGGCATACCTTTATCTGCTACATATTCAAAGTCTAACGTGGGGTTGGTGTAGGGAAAATGAACTTCGGAGTTAATCGACTGAGTTGTTTGTAGGGATTAGGTAGGGTAGACTTTTTCCAGCGCTCGTAGACAAAGTCCAATGTAGGGAATGTGTCGGGCCGTGCTGAAAGTCTAAGTCCGGCGTGGGGATGATGTAGGGCAAAATGCTCGCCGTTTTCATGGCTTAAGATAAACGTGGGGATTTTGTTGGGCAAGCATTCTTCCATGCGTAGCCTAAGACGATAGTGGGGTTGAAGTGGGGCGATATTTTATTTACACATATAGTGTGAGATAAATGTGGGGATCATGCAGGCAGACTGTGAACTCTGTTTTCTTAAAACAGTAAAGATTTTGGGCCAGTTTAAGTTCAGTAGCGTCGAAAAGACTGATCCGCCACCCCACACCGTCAGAAAAAAGGTGATGGGGTCTGGTCATCACCCTTTTAGGGTGATGAAAAGGGTGATGAGAAAAGGTGACGACAAAATCCATCACCCTAAAAAGGTGATGAAACCAGGCCATCACCATAAAAGGGTGATGAGGTGATGAACGACGAGTGGCCATTCTTGGTCATCACCCTTAAAGGTGATGAAATAACATCACCTTTTTAGGATGATGACAGATGAGTGGTCAGACAAGATAAATATTGGTTTCCAAAACATATTTACGTCTACAAAATTTCTGTAATATATCAGTTTCTTATACTGTAAATTGATATAATTTGTAATAATTATGTAATAGATAGGCCCTACCGGTAGCCTATAAAAAGATTATGTTTTCATTCACTTGCATTACCGGTACTAATGGAAAATGTATTTACCCCTCACCAGAAAGATAGAGATTGACTTGGAAAGTCTATGTAATTATATTTGTTAACGAATGAATAGAAATGACGTCAGAACAATTTTGAATGTTAGCGAAATTAAGTTGTTTTGGTGGAGACACGGTTGACTGCACATCTATACCGTTGTCTTCCGCATTTGAATTCTATTTCCAATAATGATTTATTCAATGTAATAATGTCATGTAAAATACAACACGTTGTCTGTGCTGTAGCTGAGTATATTTAGGTTTCCAACGTTTGTAGGATATAAACTAATTATAACCTGGGTATACTATATTCGTCTCAGCTATATGATCACCTCAGTCACACACAATAGGGACCGTAAACGTGATTTTGCCGCTGTGCGGCGCCACGTGTCTTGTCGGACCCGCTGTAGGAGTTGTGCAGTTGTCTTTGCTGTCAAGCGTTATGAACTTGGTTGATTTTTCTTCGCCAAGACGTTCAGATGGCGAATAAATACGAAGAATGGACAGGATGAACTGAGGAAAGCTAAACTATCGGGAAGAAAACATGAATTAGTCGAGCGGTAAGGTGTTTTGATTTACTTCTCAAATCTTATATACATATTGACGTGCACCCCATTTTCGTGGCCTACAAACTTTTCGCAGTATTCTGGAACACGGGATGACGTCACTCCCCCGCTGCCCCCCCCCCCCTCTGAAATTAACATTGAAGTTAATGAGATTGATCATAAAAAAGTACAACTCAATTACCATTCTAACAAATATGTTGGGGAGCGAAGACATCTTCTGCGTCTGAAAGTTTCGTAATTTTCAGTATACTTAGTTCTATATTTTCAAAGCCAAAATTGTGTCCCGTCCCATCTGCCTCCATGTTATCTGACCCCCAGTTGAATTTCCGCTTTTTCGCTAACAGATCAGCCAAATCTTTTGTTCTCTGTGAGACCCGTGTTCCTCTATTACTGTTATGACCTAAAAAATGAATGTTTATTTCCAATTTATTTAAAAGTTAAACGGGATGGATATTCAGACAGCTGGTCGTTTAGGTACAGGGGTGAAATCACCTGTTCTCGAACCAACACGTTATCAGTACAGTGAAGTCGCCAGTTCCGATCCAGTGTCAGTTCCGACCCACTTCCCAAAATATTGCTTTTTGTCATAACCATGATCACGCGAAATCATAAAACATTTGGTGTATTTAAGCAAGTTATATTATGCATCCACTCCATACACACGACTATATCGGTCTAATTACAAACACCATGACTCGCCGTAAAAAACTGTGTCGTCTGCCAGGGCTTCCGATCAAAGTTTTGATGTTTTGTTTCTCACACATAATTATCGTTTGGTACTATGTATCTGTCATAAATTTATTTACTGGGGTGTCTCTCTAAAGGCTACCTGCTCCATTGTTGACATCAACTGACAGACCCAGTTCCGAAACCACCATCATCCATGGATGAACAATCTGGGTCCAGATGACCTGAAAATGTCTTCAAATGCAGCGCTCATGACGTAAAATCGTAACTCGAGTGCTGATAACCCGCATTCTTCAACGTCAGATGTTCACTTATCAGACAAGGACATTCAAAATGAAATATCCAGCTAGGACCCTATTTTGGCGGAAAGTTTCATGTTGACGATTACATTTGTTTATATCTGGTTCAAAGGTCAGTGTCAAAATGAGGCTGGATTGGAACTGGTGACAGTGGGTCAGAACTGACACCTCTCATTAAGAAATGTAATTTTATTTTCCCAGCAGTTCAATTTATCCCTAGCTAAGTTAGTTTGTTAATAAAGGCAATGGACAATTGTACAGCGATCAAGATAATGAATATGCCAATCAAAGCATTTCCTTCTGAAACAGATGCAAATTTCACTTTAGTGGGTCGAAACTGGCGACTCTCTCTGCACGAAGTTAATTTTATTGACCGCTGGTTTTAGATTTGATACGGTGATCTGTCCGGTCAGAATATATGTTTATATAGAAACAACAGAGAAAAAATTCTGTATATGAAACTATTCCAGGCCAGGAATGTTTTTTTTATTATTATTGAAAAAAAAAAAATGGGTGGTGGGGAGGTGCAAAACTCATAATGAATACATCTTTTTTTTATCAGGTGGCAAGCATATGACTGAAATGATAATTTCAAGGGTGATGTCATGGAACCAGAGCATGTCGTGGACATTCCGCCATCAGAAGAGTACAAAGATTTGAACAGTGACTCCAAGGTAGAGTAACTATCCATTCAATGACTGTATCTGGATTGATTAATTACTAGTCATTGATACAATTCATTATTGCAAGATGAATTGTTTGGATGTTTCTTATTCTGTTTAATGCATAGCTGACTAGAAGTATGATCATCAAATTAGAAATACATGTATGGTAGTTTGTATGTCATTGGCTGAACACCTCACCTACATTTACCTCCATAAGTTTGCTCTCAATGGAAAGGAAGATTGGTTTTTATTTGCAATGGAATGAATTTTCTGTTTACAAGTGAAATAGGCTGAGAGCACAGTTTAAAATATGAAATGTTCTGTAACCGGTACTTCAGACTATAAAACTGTCACATTTAACAGTATTCTGTTGGTCCTATCTGTGTTTCTTGCCTGTCATGTACTGGTCTCCAGTGGCATCACTGGTCTGCAAGATCGGGCAGATCAGAGCGACAGATTCCTTTAATGTAATTTGATACTAAAATGCATTTCTGCCTCTCTTTTCAGGTAACAATAATTTGCTAGAGAATGTATACTGCCCTGATTGAGTTTTATCTAATATAAATAATTGTGTTTGTACAATGATCTATAGGAACAGGCAAATACTGGACCCCACGCAGTGTGAATTGGTAACAGGATAATGGATTAGATTGGCTTGTGGACCTATGTGAATACACCTGGAGGTGAGGAAATCTTATAATCACTGCATGTCTCAGAAAAAACTGTGATATCCTCTTCATTTTTAAGAGCTGGGATGTCACACCAGTTGTAGGGATAGGGGTGCCAAACCAGTTATTTGTAGCTTATTTTGGGGAAAAAACAAAACATCTAAAGTTATGTCCCCTGATTTTTTTTGTTATAGCCACCCTTGACTTACTGTACATTAGGGTTAAGAGTTTCAAAGTTGTTTCAAATATGTTCCCAGTAACAGATCCATATTGCCTTCTGATGAAATGTTTTATAATGCTTTTTTATACGCCCGTCAAATTTGACTGGACATATTATGGTATTTTTTGTGAGTGCATACCCTAGGTGGAGACGATGTGTCGCGTACCAAAATTGAGGTCGCAGTCAAAGGTCACTGTTGCCTAAAATCAGGAAATCATTGATCGTTGACAGTTTTCTATCTACAGTTCTAATTTTTGGTGAGTGGATACCCTAGGGGATCCCCCCCCCCCCCCCAAACCTGATTTCCAAACCTGCCTACACCACTTACATAACAATGATAGCTTATACATATACAGTATTATGACAATTGCAACAATACAAACTACATACAGTCCAGAAAGGTTCATTTGTATGGTTAACCTTAGTCTACAAAGGACAACATTCAGGAGATAAAAATGTTGTTTTTCAACTGTATGTTTTTACGGGCATACTTTGGGTTCAATTGAACTCTTGTTTCATTGTCTTTTAAGGTGGCTATGTATGGTAAAACAGGTCCCTGTCTGTACTGCAGTCTTCACGAATAGTGATGATGGAAAAAATCACAAGGTTGTATTTTCTGGAGAAACAGTATGGCAACAAACTTCTTCCAACCCAGACTATGTAGACGCACCTCTCCCAGGCTTTGTGTCACAGGAACTGGCTGAGCGACATAGTGTAAGTTGAAGTAAATTATTCATATCTGTTAGGAGAACATGGAACACATCAGTACCACAATGCCAAGGTTGGCGGCTGTCACCTCCCCCCCCACCCCCCCTCCCATCATGAAGGGGAATACAAAAATCACTTTTGTATTGCTGTACCGTGGATGATATCTCAGCTGTTATTTGATTGAAACATACATGAAGACGCTTAGTACCTTACTGATGTGTATTGTCACATTCATTTTGGCCCTTCAATATATGCTTATCCAGTCCATATCTCGAATAACATCAAACTGCTCACTATGAATCAGGTTTCTGTGACCTGATAACTTGGAGTTATCGAGAGGTTTTTCAGATGCACAGCTTCGTATATAAATTTGAAAAAATATTATTTGTTCTTTGATACATCTGTATATCTCGAACCCTATGCTGTTAGTTATTACCCCTCGGGCAAATTTTGCCCGAAGGGTGTTGTCGTCGTCGGCGTCGTCTGTCTGTCCGTCTGTCTGTCCATCTTTCTTGTGAACACGATATCTCAAGAAGAATTATAGCCAGGCATTGTGAATTGATACCACATATGTATTGGGTGAAGGGTCAGAAGCCTATTAAAAATGACTGACCTTGACCTATTTATCAAGGTCAAATTCTAGTATTTGCAATATTTTTGATAGGATTGAAGCTAGGGTCTCCAAATTCATATTATATATGCAACTCGTGATTGACTAGAAGTCTATTCCAGTTGACTGACCTTGACCTATTTTTTATAGGTATATACTGTTTATTGTGATATGATATGAAAAAATAAAGCTAGGCTATCCGAATCAATACTATGTATACATCTGGCGAAGGTCCAGAGGTGTACTGAAGATGACTGACCTTGACCTATTTTATCAAGGTCAAATTATAGTATTTGCTATACTTTTTTAAGGATTGAAGCTAGGGTCTCCAAATTTATATTACTTATGTAACTGGTGATTGGCTAGACGCCTATCCCAGTTGACTGACCTTGACCTATTTTTTTAAGGTTATAATACGGTTTATTTTGGTCTAACATGAAGAAATATATCCAGGGTTTCCGAATTGATACTATGTATACACCTGTTGAAGGACCAGAGATGTACTGAAGATGACTGACCTTGACCTGTTTTATCAAGGTCAAATTTTAGTATTTGCTATAATTTTGGAAGGATTGAAGCTGGGGTCTCCAAATTCATATTACTCCGGTAACTCGTGACTGACTAGAAGCCTATCCCAGTTGACTGACCTTGACCTATTTTGTATAGGTCATATACTGTTTATTATGGTCTAACATGAAGAATATAGCTAGGCTTTTCAAATTAATGCCATGTGTACATCTGGTGATGCTCCAAAGGTATGCTGAAGATGGCTGACCTTGACCTATTTTATCCTTGACCTATTTCATCCAAATCAGATTCTATTTAGTACAATATTCTATGAAAGATTATATCTACATTGTATAAATTTATATCACTTATGGCTGGACCTGAAGATTAATGAAGAATATCACTGACCTTGACCTACTTTTGAAAGGTCAAATTCTATATGTTAAGTTTAAGATATCCAAATTCATGTTCCCTATGCGATTAGAATTGACTTGAAATTTTTTGAAGATGACTGACCTTGATCTATATTTCCAAGATAAAATTACTTGATTGGATTATAAACTCGTTAAAAGAATATATTTAGAGCTAAGAATTCGGTCATGGCAAAAGCTGAACTACAGTCAATCCTACTAGATCACATTTGTGTTATCTAGTTCTAAAAATACACTGATGATGTTATACAATGCATGATTGCTGGGTGTAGACAATAACTGATAGCCAAGGGGTATTGAAGCCCATCGGCTATTTTATGGACATAAAATGGTCTGATCAGCGATGAGAGTGATCTGAATTTATTGTGTTTTGTTTTAGCCAATTTTGTAGGGGTCAATGTTTGACTGCCATTATCATGAAACTGGAATATCTATGCTCAACCATATTTGTTTCCTGTATTAATTTATTACCATAGCTCGGGCATTCAGAATATACTAATCGTTTTTCATTGTTTGACTTCCAGGTTATGGTTGCAACCAGTTCAAGGGCACACTGTGGTCCAAAGTAAGGAGAGGCATCACTCAGAAATGCCATGATGCAGCAAAGTCAGGTAGAATCTGCCAGAAAACACCATTGAAGAAGCATGATCTCCACATGTCAGAAGAGCTGGTGAACTCTTCTTCAGCTTCACCCTCATCTGCCAATGACAGTCCCCCAAGGAATGCTAAAGGCCATCCCACAACAGGTGGGAAAAGACCAAGACAGATTTTTTTAAACCTTTGAGGGATGAAAAAAAAACATTCTACTTGACACAGACTTTCAATGTGCTTCCCATTTTGTGCTCGGGTGTTTTAAGACATGGTGCAATATATATTTTATGCTGTTAAAGAATAAAAGGTGAAATACGCGTGGATTTTGCTTCTGCTGGTGGTTATTTTAAGGGATGGATGATATTGCAGGAGGAATCCGGACAGACTAGACAGTCTGTACAAATGACATGCCCTTTCAGATAGAAGATGCCCCCTCCCCCACACCCCAAGAATTCTGTACAGATGGTGTTTTGTGCACCCTGCCCCGTAATTTCCCCATTTGTGGTGATACTGCAGAGTGCTCTGCCCAATGCATTCCCCACTCCCAAATAACTACCCCAAAAATAACCCATTGTTGGTACATTCGGGGGCGACAACCCCACGCCACCCCCTAGGGTTACTGTGGAGATGTTGCCATACCTCTTTGTGAGGTTTTCTGCCCCATATTGGAATTACTGCCCCACAGATTCCCCACGTGGGGATATTGTGGGGTTTTCTCTCCCATTCTGGAATTACTGCCCCGCAGATTCCCCACGTGGGGATATTGTGGGGTTTTCTGCCCCGCAGATTCCCCACGTGGGGATATTGTGGGGTTGTCTCTCCCATGCTGGAATTACTGCCCCGCAGATGCCCCACGTGGGGATGTTGTGGGGTTTTCTGCCCCGCAGATTACCCACGTCTGGATCTTGTGGGGTTTTCTCTCCCATGCTGGAATTACTGCCCCACAGATTCCCCACGTGGGGATATTGTGGGGTTTTCTGCCCCGCAGATCCCCCACGTGGGGATATGGTGGGGTTGTCTCTCCCATATTGGAATTACTGCCCCGCAGATTCTCCACCTGGGGATATGGTTGGTTTTGTCTCCCATGCTGGAATTACTGCCCCGCAGATTCCCCACGTGGGGATGTTGTGGGGTTTTCTGCCCCGCAGATTACCCACGTCTGGATCTTGTGGGGTTTTCTCTCCCATGCTGGAATTACTGCCCCACAGATTCCCCACGTGGGGATATTGTGGGGTTTTCTGCCCCGCAGATCCCCCACGTGGGGATATGGTGGGGTTGTCTCTCCCATGCTGGGATTACTGTCCCGCAGATTCCCCACGTGGGGATGTTGTGGGGTTTTCTGCCCCGCAGATTCTCCACGTCGGGATATTGTGGGGTTTTCTCTCCCATGCTGGAATTACTGCCCCGCAGATTCCCCACGTGGGGATATTGTGGGGTTTTCTGCCCCGCAGATTCCCCACGTGGGGATATTGTGGGGTTTTCTGTACCATGTTGGACTTACTGCAGGAATATTGTGGGTCTATACCATACCAGCTTTAAATATAGTTCCCCACATCATCCCAGCATGTGGGGAACATGTGGGGCTGAGGTTGGGATAGTGCGGGGATTTAATTCAGCTAAGCAGCATTAAGAAACTCCTTTTCCATGATTAAGTCCAATGTGGGGATTTTGCCAAATCCCTACACATTCCCCACATTGGCTGTCCTACACATTCCCCACATGATCCCTACACAGCTTGCCCGACATAAACCCCACAAATTCCCCAGCTTATTGGTTTGTAAGGGTAGCGGATGTTGACGAATATTGGCAAAACAAATGAAATGTACAGTGCTCTGTACATTTCGGGCGTGGTGGGTTCAACAATAGTCAATGGTAAAACTAAAACTTCTGTCTTGATATACTCACCAATCAGTTCGAATCGGACAAATGAGATATCAACTAAACATTTTAGCCAATTTCACGAAACATGTTGCATTTCAATTTATACCACGAGAGGTGTAACGGTCGTATAGATTGTTGATTACCGTATATTCCCGTGTATGCTGGTATATATTTACATCTCTTTTATGCATACTTATTCTGTCCGCATAGCTGATCGATCCATGTTCCCATCGCGTTTAGTCAGAATTCGACTAGTGATACTGAAATATCAATCGAAGCGGAAGGCTGGCTCTGCTACGAAGAACAAGCCACAACCACCTGATCGATTTCGTATATTCGTCGTATCAAAACAACAATGTTACATTCGTGGTCACAATTTGTTGTTGAAATGTAAGTTGTTTGGTACACTGCCAGCAGGCCATGGAAACTATCGTGCTACTTGCAACCGGACACGATGCATAATTGGTCTAGAGCTATGTGCCGATCAGTATTTTAGACAACGCTGACGGTGAGAATTCGTACACTTTTCATGATCAGTTTTAAACGTTTTTCTCTGTTTAATTCTCTCCAGGTTTCTAGTGAATCTGATGCCTCAGTTCAATACCACTGAAGATTTATTGATGAAACGACTGATGAAATTTGCTGACCAGAAAACTATGGTTCCAATGCTGACCGAGTTCAAACCGATCCACACTGGATGCCATTGGGAATGTACCGTATACATTTATGCTTTACTAAACCTTTCCTGATTGTTTTCTTACATATTTCAATTACATTATTGACTTACCTGAGACGAGCACGGGCGCCTCATCTCACATTGACGAGCATGTCGTTGTCCATAGATAATTGATTTGATACCACAAAGATCTGGTTCTATCCCATAATAATACTAATATTGTATAAGCTCACTATTACCTGACCTTATTATCGATGAATACAGTTAGTAAACTATGTCGTGACATATTTACAAGCAAAAATAACATTTGCCACTCAAAGATATAGCTATAATTGTTTTTCCCCTGCCTTTGAGATTAGTAATCTCATTTGTATGCTTAAGAGTCCTTTTTTATCTTCTCAAGGTTGCTTTCAACATGGACATTAGAAGCATACATAACGAGAAGGATCCGTTCTCCAAGCAGTGAGCACAACGTGTGGAGGCTTCGAGTGCGCGTTTAATCCATTTTCAACGGTAATACCTTATGTCTACATAATTCAGACTTTGCTATATTTGCGGATGGACTTTATCACACGCATGTAAAACAGCACAGTTGGAAAAGGACGTCGGACGCAATTACTTGGTACCGATATTCGTTGAGTATAATATAATAGTTCATCGTTGGAGAAAAGTTCAAACGCAATAAGACTCCGCACGAAGAGGGGCTTGCAATTGGGGTCCAGTAAGATTAGGCAAATTAAAAAGTGTACTTACACGGCTAGGTATGGAAGATGATACATGCAGAACTCCAGAAGCGAGAATTCTGTCCTCACACCTTTGATAAAAAATAGCAATAATTCTGTACAGAACTTGGACCTTACATGTACATATCTGGGAAACTACGAAGACATTAGAAGAAACATCGATAGTAAACAGCGCTACACCAGAAATATCACTAGAAGCGATAATTCTGCCCGGACACCATTAGCAAGCCGTAATAACACTGTATGCATGAAGCACAGAACAAGCGACATATTGGAGATTACATATCATAAATATTAATTGTATTGATGATTAGGCTTGGCCTCTGTTGAGAGTTATGATCGGGATAAACAGAAAAATATCCGAAACAACTGCTCTGGGATACATGAGTACATATATTGATGTTATAATACTGTGCTATATCCTGTTGTAGGGTCAGAGCACACCTGAAGAGTAGATATGTTTATGAGAATTTCCTTGTATGATATTAAACCCTACAAGTAGGTTTCCAAGAACATAATGTGGATGTGGCAATTTGAAAAGTAATTTTCACATGACCCCCCAAATAGTTTTGAAATTGTCAACATATGAAATGTCATTGACATGTACAGAGTAATGTATGGATGTGTCCACAAATATTATTAAATGTGGAAGATTACCAAAAGCATACTGTGTGAAAACATATACACTGCAGTAGAAATTATGGGATGACCCCTCACCCGAACCCCAACGATAAAGCGTTGGACACACCGGTTCTCGTCAAATCATCGAAGTTAAGAAACGTTACACCCGATCAATACCTGCTGACCAGTGTCCAGGGTAATATGAACTGTGAGCACTCTCGTATTCTGGCACTCATGTAGACACCGTGGTGATATGAGTAAAACAAGGTTGAAAACGACTTTAACCCCTACTACTCACTTACTCACCCAATGACAATCAAGACAACCTTCGATATTGCTTTAAAATTAACCAAAGATAAAGCAAATCATTGAATTGTACAGATTAATTCATAAAATATTTGTATTAAGTATTGCTGAAGTCAGATGTTTGACAATCTTAGGTAAACGCTTAGTCGACTTTGAGGGTATATAATTTTGACAGATGCTTCCTTTTCACATATTATTCTATTCTCTCCGGTAGTAACAGACCTTATATAGCCTGCACTTTTCAGGCAATGATACACAGTACCGCTGGAAATAACTTATGCGAATTTCATTACGCTGAGGAACTTAGTAATGAGATCATAATTGTGCATTTAGAAAATATTTCATTGGGAATTTGGAGATTACCCCCGAGTGACGCCATGATTCTAGATCGCATAACATAACCGTTACCAATCGATTCCTCGGTTAATGGAGAGAGAATACCTACCTCATTACTGTGCACTGGTGTGAAATGAACTAAGTTATTAACACCGAAGCAAACTCATCCCCTCTCTTTTGTCGTGACAATAAGGCTGGTTACGGAAATAGATTTCAAGACCACATCCGGTCCAACAAAAAAGTAAATAAAATAAGCTTTCAAATGACACAAGACGTGGCGTGTGTACGTGGAGGTCATTTTGCTCCCAAAATAAAGCGTTTCTTTGCAAATCGCCGCTCGTCTATTAAGTGGTGTTAAATTGACATATTCAGTTTCTATGTTGGAATAACCACTAATTATTTGCGCGATATGAAGATACCGTATCTCACGTTAAGTATAGGAACCAATATTGTTCTTTATAGGCCTTTATTTGATTTGATGGAATCTAATGTCGCATTAAATCATATTTTTCAACCTATACTGTTCAACATTGGAGTGCAAATTCGTTAACTCGACAATAAGTAAACACGTTTGCTAGGAATATAGCTATATGATTCCATGAGCTTATCAGGAAATCTGTGTAGAGCATCAAACATCGAGTCGTCATCAATTTTTTCACCGGTTGACACTTGAATGGTTTGTAGCTGATTGTTTATTCAAACGTATGCTACATGCATGCAACCCATCAATATTTTCTGAAGCGAAAAGAATATCAGTTACAATCTAAACTGGTTTTAAATGTGAATTGAAATTCCGGAGAACATTGCAAATTTCAAATTGATTGCTTATCGCGATTCTTGGCTCAGTATATTCTCATGTATCGCCACTTGATAACTCATTATTGACTCACTGTATCTTACTGTATTTTGTGAACTTGTATGCTGTTCGACCTGGAGAACTGAAAGGGGTGTTCAGAGAAAGGAAGTGAGTTTTCCTTTACCAGTCATGCAATTTGAAATGCTATAATCCCATCCCTCCACTGGAAGAACATTCTCCAGTCCTCATAAGGTGTGTCGCCGTAGCAGATAACCAGAAAATGATTCCGTGATCAAGTTGGGCCTGAACAAGCGAATTGAGGAATTGCGCTTAGAAATTATTACTACTCTCTTATATACTGGTACAGATACGATCATTTTCTGTTTTATTTTACTACAGATCGATCCTCGCCTGCACAGTTACCGAAAAAACGTCAGGGAAGCATGCAACTTTCTGCGCAAAATCGGGAGAAATTGCATTGAGGAGCGAAAATTGGCGATGACGAACGGGAAATACTGTCCCGAAGATATTCTGTCCCACATGATCTCCATCTTGGGTGATGTCTAATTCGTTGTTTGCTTGATCAATGCGTATCCGTTTTCAGAATCAGCGTAAGATCAAACACACAGCTAGTGCTATTCACGCTGCCTAAGTATCTTACTAAAGTGTTGGTTTAATGTCTCACGCACCGACATGAATGATACACGTTATGTGGGCGGTAAATAAACGATACACCAGTTATGTTTCCCGATATTTACTCACTTAACGGAATCTCCATGTCATTCGGTGTTGGATGATTCATAATAACAATACATAGATACTGTAAACAATGAAGAAACATAGGCCAGTTCAATAATATGATATACATCTCATTGAGAATAACACTTTCTTGGTAAAGCACAGATACGTGTGATGTAATGGTTACCCAGTTCTAGTGTCGAAGCTGTGCCTTCAATATTAGGTGCGTTTTCCTCAGTTGTAGATCTGTTCATCTTTGTTCTGTGAATCTGTTTTTGTTTTGTCTTTCAGATGGAAATACAGACATCGATGTTGAAGAAACCATTGATGAGTTTGTGGGTTTTTTCATCGCCGGTGAGAAAACAAGAATGAAAGTCCGTGCAGATATTCTGTTTTGACATGTTTTATCACAGGTTAATTCTCCTAGCTTTCTGTAGTCAACTATCAGCTGATCGATCGAGAAAATTACAGCCGTGTTATCCAATATTTCTCGAACAGATGATAAACTGTCGTAATCACAGGACCGCTGTGATAAATCGATTTTAGACACGATTCCGAATTTGCAGTAATTAACACAACGTAAATAAGTGTGCTTCATTTGTAGAATCTCGTGTTTGAATAGTTGCATTACTAACAATATTGGCATCTGTATGGCTTATCCATTGTTTTGAACAGGACAAGAAACGACGTCAACCACATTGGCATTCTTACTGACGGAAGTTGGAAGACATTCGGAAGTATAGGCCTACGGAAGGTATCGGCAACATCAGTATTTACCAATATGGTTCATGGCGCAAGAAATTTACGGAGAAAATGGAAGACAGTGTTAGATGACTTGCATTTCAATGGTTAGTCGAAGGAATGCAATTTTATTTTAACATGTTCCAATTCCACTGATGGGAAGCATCAAGTTTAGGCGTCGGATTTGATATTCAATATGCAGCCGTCGTTCACAAAATAGTTTCCGTATTAATAATCTTTTTCGTATTACACCACTTCTAAATATTTGTGGAAAGAAAAACACAAAATAGTTTCCTGCAAATCTGTCAGCAATTTTCAATGATGAAAGAAAGACATCTCTGCATACATTTATATATATAAAACCCTTATCACTGATGATTATTCTTTATCTAAATGGATTTCCGAGCTGTTTTCTGGAGTATGACATATGACATAGTAAGACACGGTTTCATTGCGTCTGTTCATTTGAACATCATATAGATGTAAAACAAGTGACGTTCAAACTGCTCCTAACCCCAGATTAGCCAAATTAGAAAATTACGATAAGTAGCGTTATGGCGCTAGGTTGTATTTGATGTCAGTGTACGACTTTTGCCGCAAAATCTGAGAATATTAATGGAGGCGTCTAGTGCTATAGCCATGTTTGATTAGATTCTGTAATTGATTAGATTGAAATCGTCATATTTTGCATAGGATGTAGCAAATGCCACCAGACAAGATATATAAATGCGTTGTAGGTAGGCCCTTCTGGAATATGGCTTTCCATGAATGTGTAGTTATATATGTCAAAGTTGTAATCGTCTTTCCTGTAGATTCGACATAAGAGAAAGCAGTCCAAATTTTTGCATATATGCTCATTCATACGAGAACAGATGTAGATGGTCAATATTGGTGCGCAATGTTTACTCATTGGAATACCTATACGCTGTTGGTAGAGTATCAGGCTTATTTTGTATGTTGATTTAAAGTCAAAACCTCCTGCTTCATCCCCAATTCTGTGCCATCTGATAACTGTCACCGGCCACTTTATGCTGACGAAATTGATCCGTTGGGCTACATGAACAATGATTGTGGCGATGCTGTAACATTGCCAAAGCAAAACAGCGACTGGTCAATGCCGCACTCTTCCCTGGTGTAAACATTCTGTCAGGCATCACCTGCAATGAGCATTTGACAGGCGCCAGCAACTGTAGAGAAAAGGGGGCGATATCATAGAGACGTGTGTGCAGCCGACAACGCGAGTGATGACGGCGAAGCTAAATGGGTCCTTCATCGGGCCAGGTCATACTTAATTGTCATGTCCATGACCAGGCAGTGTACATCGTCGTTGACAAATCACTGTCTGCTCTCGAGGGAACAAATACTAAAAATAAACTTCGCAAGCAAACGGCTGGACATGTGTCAGATATTTTGATATATTCAGAATCAGCATGGTGGAAATGGTCATATTTCATATAAATGTTCGGAGCTAATGAGTAGTTGTTTCCAATGTATTGACATTATGTTAAACAAAACCATTTTCAGTGTATGAAAATTCCGCCATGAAAAAATTGAGGTGAAAAACGGAGCCCTTCTGTGGGACTTTTTTCGGTTTTAATTCCTGCTTCACTCCTGTTCCAACCTTTCAACGCAAATTTATCTGACGGGAATATCTGATAGCTCCTCGGTAGTTTGTGCTCGTTTTCTTTGTTAAGTTTATCAAATACATTTCTAAGATTTACCTTCTAATAACTGTTATGATATTGAAAGCGTGCCTCATTTGACTCTTTTCTAAGGATATCCGTACACTCATTGCACTGTCAAAAAAGTGGACGCCTGACGCGTCAAAAAGTGTTCAAAAGTGCACACTATATGTGCAATACTTAACACGTGTGTTGAGTAATAGAACACTAATGTTAAATATTGGACTCCAGTAGCGTTCACAAATTACTACGTGTGCAATAATGAACCCGCGTGTTCAGTAATGGAACACTGCCATACAGTATATGAAATACCAGTACTGGACACTATATAATATAGAGTTACAATGGTAAATGCTTGTATTTAATGTTAAGCAGCTCAAAAGAGCTTTATTACATTCTAAAAAAACAATTCAGACGGTGTTCGATAAATCATATCCTATATGGCGTTATTTAGCATTGAATCATTCAGAATAGACCTATAGATATAATATGTTCAGTCTCCAGCAAATCAGCTGTTGTTGCGGTGAGTTAAATAGACACACTGTGATTGGGCAAAATGTATTGCGATGACGTAACCGTAAAATTTAACTTGATTTATAAGTCATCCTTGAACACGCGTGTTCAAATAGTATTTGATTATTGAACACATGTGTTTAAAGATTTTTGAACACCTGCGTTCAAATCTGCCGCCAAAAAGCAGTACCAAGACATGCGCATTCCTTGCTCGCAAATGAAGTGACGCTTCCATTGACCTACTTTGTGCAGTCTTCAGCATTGGTCTCTGGAAGACACATATGGCGTCAAAAAAAGTCACATAATTACTACGCGCATAAAATAGTGCGTGGAATGTATGTCGTACTACTTCATCTAAATGCTAATGCTTTTGTTAATTTAATTGATAGCTTTCCTTGGGGTGTCAACCTCGAATGTAATTAATCAAAATATATTACATGACGGAAACGTAACCATATTTGCGTTCGGTCTACTTTCGGAAGTTCATTACGAGTATAAGCTGTCCAGTTGAACCCACTCAGTTGATGAGACACGAACGGGTACTTGCTTGTTTTATATTGGTGTTGGAGCGGGTCAGGTATATATTTCTCGTGCTATAGTGGTCGTATTTATTATGCCGTTGTTTAGTTTACGAATTAGCATAGTGTATTGTTGTGTATATGGCACATATCTGTGAGTGTGAGTGATTTATGGTCAGTCATATGTGTTTGCGTTTGCGCGCGCTCGAAACTATAGCCTACGCTGTTGTGAGTTGTGTTGCGTGACGAGCACTGTTGCCTATAGTATTACATTTTTAAGTCCCATGCCTATCGAATAGTTGCAAATGTTGTACATTTTCTTCTTATTTTTGTATGCAACCCAGGTATCTACCTCTTCATCGTCAGCAGCACCATGCAATTTCAGCTTGTCAATGTCAGAAATAGGTCAAATGGAATTGCCAGTACGGGTAGAATCATTCCAATGTGATTTGTGTAGGTTTTCATGCAATTCATTTGGTCCTTTTCAAAATCACTTTGTTCGACTACATAAACATGACCCAAAATTCAGTGTGGCATGTAACATTGGTGCATGTGAGTTCACAACCAAACGGTGGAATACTTTTAAAGTACATGTTCATAGGCATCATAAAGCTGAAATTATAATTGATACTGGATCTGGTAGTGAGGAAGACGAATACAATGATGATGGCAATGATGATTCAGCTTCAGAACAAACTGACCAAGCTGATAGGAGTAGATATTGTAATTTACTCTACACATTGTCTCTAGAAGCCAAACACAGGTTATCACAAACAGCCATTGATAATGTGGTGGGGTCCACAAAAATTTTGTTGGATGCACATCTTCATTCCTTCAAACAGAATGTCAAGAAGTGCTTGAATGACCGGGGTATTGACATCAGTGTATTGGATCAAATACCTATTGAAAACTTCCTAGAAGAGGTTGACATATCATACAAAAGACAGTCACTGTATGAAACAAATGAGTCTTTGTCATACGTAAAACCACTGGAATGTTTATTGGGTACAACTTGTGTTACAGTAAATGGAAGTATCGAAGAGAAAGAACAAGTGGGATATTATGTTCCCTTTATCGAAACTGTTCGAGCTTTGCTTGAATTGCCTGAAGTATGGAGCCAAGTAAGAAATACACACTTTTCTTCTGATGAATTCATGAGAGATATTTGTGATGGTCAGTTTGTTCAGAGCAATCAGTTTTTCAAGGACAATCCCGGTGCATTGCAAATCATCCTTAACACTGATGATATTGAAATAGTCAACCCCATTGGCACGCATACAAAGAAACACAAACTGACACTCTTTTACTATCTTTTGGCAAATATTCAGCCACAGTATAGATCTAAGTTAACTGCCATTCAGCTTCTTGGAATTGCAAAGACAAATCATCTGAAAGACAATCAAGGTGACGTCAAACTTTTGAAAGATTTTCTGGAAAGTCTGAATTCGTTCTCCACTGTTGGGGTGTCAATGCGACTCCATGGTCGGGACCGCCTTATCAAAGGGGCTCTTGTTATTGTCACAGCAGATATACCTGCATCACACTGGCTGGGTAAATTCAAAGAAGGAGTATCCTTTGCCTTTAAGAGCTGCAGAAATTGTGAGAGTTCCTCCGATACTTTGAAAACAATTTTGACGGACAAAGATTGCACTTTAAGAAATGAAGCCACACACAGAGAAAGGTGTGGTTTTTTGGAACAACTGTCAAAAAAAGGCCGAAAGTATTGGAGCAAAATGTGGGGCATAAATGGAACAAGTTGTTTGCAAAAGCTTGAACATTTTGCTCTGACTACTGGATTGGTGCATGATCCAATGCACATTTTTTTGGAGGGAATTTTCCCTCAACATCTCTCGTTATTTCTGTACAACATCATCTACAGTAAGAAACTATTAACCTTGAAATGGTTAAATTCTTCTCTGAGGGCATTTCAATACTCTTACCTACATGTTAACAGGAAACCTGAGTCAAATTTTGAGAAAAAGGTGTTTGACGAAAACTTGAAAATCAAGCAGACATCCTCAGCTTTGTTGACACTCGCTCAAGTGTTGCCATTGATACTTGGACCAAAAATCCCAGTTGGTGATGAGCATTGGACACAGTTTTTGCGTCTTGTTCAACTGGTCATTATTTGCACCAGTTCATATTGCCACACAGACACTGTCACGTTACTGCACATTTTAGTAGCAGTGTACCTTGAAAATCACATGAAATTATATCCTAGATCCTCGTTCACTCCCAAAATGCACTATCTTGTGCATTTGCCCATGCAGATGCAATTGTATGGTCCCTTGAGACACCATTGGTGTATGCGTTTCGAGGGGAAACACAGCTTCTTCAAGGGGAAAAAACTGAAAAACTTCTGTAATGTCTCTTTTACACTTAGCAGACAACACCAACTGTACATGTGCCTCATGCAAAGTGGTCCGGATGGATGCAAGTCAAACAATTTCTTATATGATGGCGACACTGTCCAGAGTGGAGCTATTATTGACTTCTGCCAAAAGTACCCTGATCTTGTTGAAGTTCTGCAACAAGCTGCTTCAATCATTGCAGTACCGGAAACTCTAAGGGTATATTGCTGTCGGTGCATAATCGTACATGGACTAGAATATCGGGTAGGGTGTGCAGTGGTCCTGGATTATCAAGAGGACATTCCAGTTTTTGGAATTGTCAAGGACATAATTGTATATCGCAAAACCAAGTTTCTAGTTTTGCAGGAGGCACAAGCCATTTTGGATACACACATTTTACATTACATTCTTGTACCAACAAATACATTAACAGTGAAGTCAGTGTTGTCTCTCAAATTTAAGTGGCCTCTCAGTGTGTACAAAAGCAACCAAAGACCAGTCGTCCTTAACTCGGACACTCATACATGTTATGTGTTTTAAATCTACTCAAACATGCGTTCTTTGAAATACATCGCGGGATTCAATTTCTGACTTGTTTATGGCTGCTAAATATAGGGCTTTACATGTCAAGAAACAGTTTTTGTGGTGTACAAGATGATGGGCCAGATTCCTGAAGTGACCTTTTGTTGCAAATGTTTGGATGCAAGTTCAGTTGATTTTGTCCCAAAAGATCTTCATGGGTATTTGCTCTGAAAATACCAAAGTTTCCACGTTTTCACTTGCACTTTTAAAGCTGAACACTGCCCGTAAAATGTCAGCTGAGTGATAATAACATGGCAATTCCCCTCACCTGTTTAATCCAGGGTGCGAAATAGAAAAATAATTTTTAAGTTGCCCGAAAATATATGTACTTTATTTGGACCCGAAATCAGACTCGACAAAGTATGATTCAACTGTGACAATCTAATGATCATGTACAGACTAGACTATCACTGAATATTTTTGTTTGATCTCCAATTGGCAGTTCTAAACCTTTGTAACAACCAACGCAATGGCACCATTGCAGCAACAATTTGCCATGAAACCAAATCTAAGTAAGCTCATTTCATAAAATTAATTTATGAAGTTATGAGAAATTTATATAAGTGAAAGACCAGGGTTCCTACAGCTATGACAGCCAGGATAGAATTTCAGGAGTTTATAAGTTCAAAAATGCTATCAAATGACTCATTTTAATATTGTGTAATTGCTAATTAATTGCACTACATCTATATAAAGAAAATGAAAAAAAAGTAAATAAATAAATACAAAAATCTGTAGTAAGTAGCTATGAGCAAGATAAGTTGATGATATTTATACTTTGTTTTAAATATGATAATGAATAAGTCAACTCATGGTGCCCATCTCTCATCTGCTAAGTTAAACTTTTACATCCAGATGCTACTTTACAGGGGAGATAATCATGTAATAACTGTGAGCCATGATAGCTGACCATGTGCAAATGAAAATTTTCAATGTTATCGCATCTAGCCTTCAGGTAAATATATATTTGTAGCTGTTATATTCGATAATAGTTATCAGAAAAGGATTAACAGCAAATTTTGTGAAGCATCAACAAAGTCGACATTGGATGTAGTTTCATTATTGACAACTGAATTATGCAGTGTCCAGTTTTCGTTACCGTACTTCAACATACGGTTTGCTATCTTCCCAAGACCAAAACTGTTTGCCGACATCAAACTCTTTCAACACAGCCTTCTTTTCAGCCTAATGAATAGTCCTTGTATGATATGAGACGATCGTATCCAAAGACTTGCAGATTTTTTCTGTTTTTTCACCAAAAAACGAGGTTGCCGGCCGGACCACCGTCTGTCATAAACTAGTTGCCCGAAAAAAATTCTAGTTGCCACGGGCAATCGGGCAAATGGCTATTTCGCACCCTGTTAATCAATGATATAATACATGTTGGATCATTTTCGGGAAAAAAGATATTTGCAATTTGTTATTAGTTATAGAGTTAGACATCTCTCAATGTTATATGATAAAATTTTCTAAACGGTTGAAAATAACCAATTCAAATACTCATGTTTACAGATATCTGTCATATCTTTGCTGATCGATATCTTTCCAATCTATACTCTTCATAATAGCAAGTATGATGCTATGCTATGCGAGAATGAGCTACAAAAATAACAATAGCAAGAGCACACCGGACTCGTGCAAGTCACTTAAGTTGGAACGATGCTGTATGTATGGACAGCATGGAACCATGCAAACTCTGCGCTCATCAAATTGAACTAAACTTGTGCTATTGACACTGTAGACTGGATCTGTCTCTTTGTCATATGTATTATTTATCAATAATGCAACATTGTTTTATTATCCCCCCGGCATATATGTCCGTCCGTCTGTCTGTCTGGTTGTCTGTCTGTCTGTCCGTCAAATGATAACATCTTGTCGACGCAACTCCTCCTACACTTTTGATACGGTTCACTCGATACTTGGTGGATGTTACCGGCACAGCCTGGTGATGCGCATGCAGGGTCCGAAATGGCGGCCTGCTATTGGCTAAAAGCAGGCCAAAATTTTGACAAAGCAGACGATGTAGAAAATGACCTGCTAAAAAAAAAAATTCCAACGAAAGTAGCAGGCCATAATTTTCCTGGCCAAGGCTCGGAATTAGTATTGCACACATGCACAAATGCATGTATTTTTTCCATGGTGTACGTAAATTTTGATCGGCAGCTGCATCTGCAAACATAGTGTTGTAAAATGAACCATCGATCACACCGACTATAGCTTGTGGCAGACTACCATATTTTACCAAATTTTCTAGAAAATGTCCAAGCTGTGCCGTTGAGTTACCCCGGTGGGTATTTTTATCTTGGGCATCTCCGCATCAGATGCTCCACACTATTTCATAGTCCGCTTTACGTCGTGCGTGACATTTCCAAACAATGTGAACACAGAGCAGCAATATGCAAGCTTTTTCTGCATCTGGTTGTCAAATAAACACTGACCCTGCTAGAGAAGTGGGAAGTGAGAGCCAGGCGGTTGAATATGTAGAGGAGTACACATGATGTTGCAGAAACACGCACGAATCCCGCAACAACAACAACAGAGATTTAAATCTGATTTTCTATAAATTTGTCGATTTGAAAAGTTAACAAAAAAATAGCAAGAAATGGTTATGGTGTTCAGTACATAAATATGACCTCAAGAGTGATACATCTCAACACAAAGTCAGATTCATCAGAATATTTGACTTGTGGCAAAACACATTTGATTTTTTCCAAATATTGACGGATTTGATTTTTAAGAATACATGTAGTTCTTTTGAAGGACGCTGTGAGACCCTGTATATAAGAGCTGATGCCTGGCATTAAGAGAGTCCAAACACATAAAGGTTTACAGATTTCAAGAGACAAATTTACGGAGAAGGATTTTTAAAAAGATTTTTTTTTTTTTTTTTGCATGTAGGCAAATTGCTGTGCATTTACATGAAAAATGTAGGTGCATACTGTGCATGTAATTTTTTTACCCTAATTCGAGCCTTGATTGTAAACCAATTAATTGTGAAGCTTTCAGACTGAGGGATATATGAATTGAAATCAACCAATGAAATCCTTTGAGGCAGAGTTTTAATTGATGGAATAAAGTGGTTACCTCCCTTGCAATGATCCGTGCAGTCTCTGCTCTCCTCAAAGAAAGCTGTGTCTACCCGCATAGGATACCAAGCGACTCTCACATAAACCGGAGACATTTTTACACACAGGTCAGCATTGCGTCACTGGTTCTGCCGGAACTAGCTGAAAGTGGCCTAGTGTACTTCTAATATTGGGTATACATGTAGTTTGTTTTAACAGTCATAATATCATATGCATGTAGATTGATCAATCCGTGACTGATATTCTCTAGCTAGGACAGTCATTTCGCCAACGAATACTGGTAGACCAGGTATAGAGGGGTGATGGCTCCCATTTACACGTGAGATTCTTTCTCGCAGTAGGGATGAGTCTTATGGGGCAAGAATGTGTTTTCACAATTATTTTTTATTCGAGGTAGAGTTACTTCCCTTTATTCCCCTAAAAAGTTCATTATGAAAGAGAAACTGTATGCAGTCTAGCTTGAGTGATTCAAATTGCGTTTTAGGCCATCAACCATGCAGATCTATATAATAATATACTATTGCAACTGGTGGTGTGCATTATGTGACTTCTAAAACTTGAATGTGGCAGTCCCACAAGCTGTTAGACCATTAGGGAGAGAAGAGAATTCGAGGAAAAAAATAGAAAATATGGCGTCATGCGTTAGTAGTCCTTGTATCACGAATGGAGTGCCTCAACTTATCCATCTATTTTACGAAATCTTTCCTATGGAAATTATCTGGCGGGCATTTTGTCATTGATTACACAATTGCCATGTTATTTGTTCAGTTCACTTTTGGTGGGTGCACCATGTTTATCTTTATTTAGGAAATAATGCATAATGCACTTGTCATTTGGATCCCCCACCCCTGGAGAAACGGAAGATGGGGACATGGTAAATTGGCCTGGTAAAATTGTGATCAGGTTAGAGCAAACCTCTCTCTAGAAATGGAGGTGAAAAATGTTGTTTTTGCTTAATAACTTCTTTCACATTTATCAATTGAGAGTTCAAAAAACAAATTTTTTACCTTCATTTCTAGAGACGGGTTGACTCTAAACTGGTGATGGTATTGTGGTAATGTACGCCATTCCCATAATGACGGACGTCACCTAAGCGCATCGCTTCCAGCGTGTGTTTGAACCATCCCTGCATGGGGCATTGTCTGCTGTTATATCTATCAAAGTTTGCTCCCGCAAATGTCCCCAACCTTTCAGAAAGGAAGGCAGATGGATCGAATTGACATTTGCATAAACAGAAGAGTCGCATTGAAACAAGGGAGATTAACTCCATGTGATGATGGCTGGCTCTTATAGTTGCATGCCCAGGAGTCTTGTTGTCTGTGGGGCACTTATCCTATTTTCAAATAATACCGGCGTAGTAGCAATTTAAGATGGAAGAGATACTAGTTCTAGGAGAGAGACACATCCTGTTTCTCATCAGGAAAATTGAGACACCCCTATTTAATCACAACTTAAAAACATGAATAATGTTACATTTAGCATGGAGTTCTCTCCCCTTTTATCAATGTTAAATTGATATGCGTCTTTTGTTTGAATTTCCCAATTAATGCGCATTTAAAAACGTAGGAACATTTGTTTGTGATGGAGAGAATATTGGCACTTTTGGGATATAAATTAACTTCTGTTTGCTGGCAACAAAACTGACTTCATTTGGAGTAACCAGGACTTGGCCCATGGCTATATGTTTTAGGGTACTGACATAGGCGTGTGGATCTACCTTTGAAGTTCTAGTTAAAGTGTCTGATAATACATATTTGAGAAACCTGATAATATTTGATATGAATTTTTGTGTTTGAATGTAGTGTAGTGATTTTAGGTACATTGCATGTCTGCTACTAGGGGAGAAATAATTTCTAGGTCAGAAGCTAACCATTATGCCCCTGTTCAAAATATGGAGCTGCAACAGACAAAGGAAGAAGTTTGTAAGAGGGGAAGGACTGGAAGAACTTCTAGTCGAGGGTAAGATTATGACCTGAACCATCCTTTTGAACACTTAGCTTCATGTTGTGCAAGTTACCATGATAAATTTAAAAGAAAAGTTCGGGTTTGGTTGCCTTTAATACATATTAACACAACTCACCAAATTGAACCCAAAAGATATATTTTCTCATTTTCAAATTTTTTTTTGAAGGAGTACTAATCATTTCAAAACCGCGAACTCGCAGTGATAGAGAGCCGCCATTGTATCGTAACCAGAAGGCGGATATCACCTAGGGAAAAGGCTTTGGAACTCTTCTGTCTGTTCGGGTAATATACGTGAAGCACGGAGTCTTCAGTAGAAATTGAGTGAAATCATGTCGACGAGCGGCAGTTCCGAGTCCAGCGGTGAAAGCGACGAGCAAGCTGTGTTTGGTCTTATCAGTGCTACCAATTCGAGCCGAAACGCTCAGATACGGAGATCAGAGATAGCAGCTCTAAAGCGAGACAGGCCACGAAATGAAGACAGAAGCCCGCATGGAAAATTTAGTACATGTATGGTGCCAGTGCACACGGTGCTCTCATCGACGGCTTACGGGAGAGATCGAGTGTCTTCGCTGTTGGGAGAGCGAAGAAAGCCGCGCTCTGGCAACTAGAAATGAAAATGGTATGAGCTATTAAATATTTGAAGTAATTCTTGCCAATTTTTACAGCGTCAAACTTGCATCATAACACACGCATCCCAATGCTACCTCCATATGTCTGCCTTCTGCTTACGTCACACTGTTTTACACAGTTTTACTCCTATTGGCTAAAATAAGTCACGTGACAATACAATGGCGCTTTCCTGGAGTTCGGTAAATTTGACGGTATCACAGCATTTGGTTAACTATTTCTGTGTTAAAATAAATTCCAAAAATTTAAAAAAAATACAGTTGAATACCATTTGACTAGCTCTTTCAGTTGAAATATAGCTTTACCATACCCGAACCTTTCCTTTAATCATTCAATCTCAGTAGTTCTTGGTATGATATAGACAGCCCCCGGTTGAAGAGTAATGCCAGGCTGGAATAGGCTTCTTTTTTTAACGAAGGACTCAAAGCATTCCAGTATGTTACGTTTTTGGCGTCAAACAATTTATGCACAGGAGGAAAAGGACTGAGAGACACTACAGTTCTTTGATTGCATGATTCCGAATGAACAGTTCTTTGTGTTTGAATGTGTTGCCTGATTCCAGGATTGAGCCTATTGCACGAATTCATTGTTTCAGCTTCTGATAAGTTTGGCATGTTGACGACAGATGCTAGATTAGTGCTTCATGAAGACGGAACAGAAATAGATCAGACAGAAGTTTTGCTTGAGGTGGCCAGCAGCACACTCATAATCCTTGGGGCCGATGAGGACTGGGTGCCCGAGACAAAAGAATCTCCCCAAACGAGTTCAACTAACACAGCAAGGCTTACAGATGGTAAGTGTACCAATCTGACGAAGCCGTATCCAGGGAATACTAAGCTGAAACGAATAGTCGAATACATTCTCAGTAAAGTCAAAATTGTGAATATTCAAATGGTAAAATGACATTCGAATATTCAAGATGCCCCTCAGCCCTTCATCATTGCAAAATGCAATGGTATCTTCACGCTGGGTAAGCAGTGCACATGGATACACGTAGAGCAAAGTAACATATTTTCTGCACTGTGTATAGTGTTCCATATATTGTGCAGGTATGATAAATTATATTCATCAATTTCCGACTAGCTCAGTGCCAAAATTACCTCTTTTGCTATCTGAAACTCGATCAGAAGTGAGAGCTGCAATCATTTGTATAGCACAGATCTTAACAACTGAGCTGGTAGAACTGACCATGCCATAGAGTGCATCATTACTCAGAACCCATATATGAATACTCGAGCAGACGTATAGCTAGCTCACCATTTTATATGGCATTTCATGCATGTTTCATACAGGAAGATCTTATAGACCACCATCATCTTGTTCATTTCTTGGTATTTTCGAATCCATGTCATTCAGGTGAACTTCTTAGAAATGACATGTACTTAACATTTCTCCTCCTGAGCCCCAATACTGAAGAGTCTGAGTGATAATACTCGTTCATATGGAATTTTATGATAAAAAATGGCAATTTCATGAAAATTCTTGATCCATATATGATAGGTCTTGACTCATAAGTTCATATATGATCGCGGGTTTTGAGTCGGTACATGAATCATATGATGGTTTATTCGTGTAACAGTATGGGCATGGCATCCCGCAACCGTACAAACATGACAAATGTGCCTCTCAGTTGACGGTTATCCACAGACTAACTACCTTTCTAGCATTATATCTGCTGAAGCACTGACGTTGTACCCTTGCGCATGACAATATTGTGCGGGTATACCATATAATCATTGCCATGCAGCTACATAAGGCATAAATGCTTCCCCAAAACGAATCGCGAGGCTCCACTTCAAATATGTCAAATTGTTTCTTTAAACCCACATTATCAATGATTGCACAAGCTAAGTTATGAATTTGAATATCAGCATGACTGTGATCCACTCAACTTTTCATGTCAGATTTTAATCTGCAGCTCCACTATTTGGATTCCTGCATGCTGCAGCAAGAATTCTTGTGTCATTGAAATATTCTTCATTTATCACAATTAATGTTCAAAATAGCTGCACAGGCAAAGTTTAGCATTGTTATGGCATTGGCCTCGATCAGCATTGATTGCTGTGGCAAATGGAGGGACTGAGTCTGGCACTGCATACTTGCAAATTTTCAATTTATTACTTTTCCACATGTACATTTTCCAGGAGAAAATTTGCAAAACAACTCTGATATTGACATGATTGATGTCCAGCCAGTAGAACCAGTCTCTCACTCGACGTCTGCAGATGCGAGCATGCCTGATGCAGATGAAAGTGCTGGTAAGTTTTCTAATGTGTGATAGCATTTCAGTTCAAGAAGTCTTGATCCACTTCCTGGTATATAACCCCTATCCTCAACCCAGCGGATAGATGCTGATTATTGCCATGGCTCTGGACTGTACCTGCTATCTCTTAAACTCAGCATTATCCCACCCCATTACCAGTTTAATTCTGGTAAAAATATCAGCAACCACATCCACACTTTGCAAGGTAGCTCTGTTTTAGCCTTGTTCTATACTACGTGAGATCAACGCTATGGCTGTAAACCAGTCACCAGATGGAGTTGTTTGGAAAATACTGTACCGGTACGGGCAATATTTGCCGAACCAATTGATCATAACCAATAAAATGATTCGATTCTATGTCCACTTACTTTTCATAAAAACACCTAGTTTATCAGCGACTGTCCATTTTTAGTCTTACAAGATGTCTAAACACGGACGAGGGGGTAAAACTGTCTGCATCGCCGTTGTGTGTGTGATGTTTATCACGAGTTGTGGCGCGTAATCAGCGTTCTGATCGATGCAACATGGCGGCGATGTGGACAGTTTTACCCCCCTCATCCGAGTTTAGATCTCTTGCCAAGCTAAAAATGAACAGTCGCTGATAAACAAGGTGTTTTTATGAAAGGTAAGTGGACATAGAATCAAATTATTTTACTGGTTATGGCCAATTGGTTCAGCAAATATTGCTCGTACATCATTTTCCCAACAACTCCATCTGGTGACTGGTTCACAGCCATAGCGTTGTTCTCACATAGTATGGAACAAGGCTATACCAGAGCTATTTGCAAGGCCACTACTTCACAACGCTCACCAGGTGGCTTTGGCACTTTTAGCTGCAGGTGGCACTAGCTGGAACCAATCGGTATACATGTATGCAATACACATCATGTGGGGCAAAATGGAATATCTTCATGGTGGACTTGTGTTCAACGCAAGGGAGTTAATCCTCATTGGTTTGCATCGCACCGGGCTGTCTTGCAGTCTATTGACCACACCTATCATGAGTTCACAAAGTCTATTAAGCATTCAGGTAAAACATGGGGAAAGGGGAGGAGGGGTGGAAGGGATTTAATGTACCCACCACTTAATAGTTTTGGGAATGACCAAACACCTAGTGGAAGTCTTTATCCATTCAACCATCCACCAACATGAATTATTTTACCTACATCGGCGACCATTTCCACATTTCAGCTATCACACTTGGAGTAAATGACAGATCTGCATACTCTACACTGCTATTCTGAAATGTATAGCTAGGCTCTTATTTCTTAAGAAAAATGCCTTCCACCATCACATTATGGACATGCCAGATCTGTATTACTTCTCCTCCATATATAACACGTGGTATTAAAAAGGTCACCTCATAATGCATGGTGGATCAAACTTCACAGTTAAGCAATTGGATAATGCCGTACTTTAGTCACCCCTTGTGGACTCGATGCGTTCATGGAACTTGCTAATGGAAGTACTGGATATTTTCAATTCAATTTCAGATCCTGCCGATATAATGGCTGTCACTCGTCAAATACGTGGAATGGCTTTGCCCAAGTTCTCCACCTATGTGATGAAATACCTGCAACTGGGCAAACCCGAGTTAGTTTGGAACAAATTGATCACCGAAACAGCAGAATACTTCTACACCGAAGTGAAAGACTTAGGGAATTCCTGCCAGTATAAGGTGATTGGTGAGAGGATGTACCGGGCTTGGCCGTGCATTGAAATGGGTTCTTCAGACGCTCACCCATGGGTAATGGTTTATCTATCTTCCACTGAGAAACATTTTGTTGTCACAGAGCCTTTATACATTTGCTCCACAATCTCATGTTACGGAAACTGATCCTTATTGCAAGGAGTCACTGTATCGTTGAAACCCTACTTTGAATTGAGATGCCCTAAAATCTGGAAATTCAAAATGGAAGTGTTAGAGATGTTGCTTCACGTAGCGTTAAGGTATGTAGAAACCAAAATCCACAGAAATCAGAAATTTACAGGCAGGCGAGGTTCAGAGCAGGCGACGCGTCGCTGGACACTTTGCCTGAAATTGATATGGAGAAGCCTGGATCGTAACCGCGGATGACTCATAGCACACCATTTTTACCCCTCGGCCATTTTGGCCTCGGGGTATTGTCATCGCCCAATCTCAGTAAACTCCGATATAATATCACGGAATACTATATCTGAATTCAGCCCTATATAAATCCCATGCTAATCTGAAGCTAGATTTGTTAGCCAATCACGTGGCTAGCTTGCTGAAATCACGCCCACAGTAATTACACACGGTAGCACGTGGACTGATATATAAACATTATGGGGAAACGGTATTCAAATATGGCATTATTTCGAGACGGTCTACATGGTAAAAAGTGCAGATCAAAGAGTTTACTCCCGCCGAAAAGTCTGGCTTTGTTGGGGGGTAGACAATATCAAAAGATTTGGCCGTGCGAAGATGTTAATCTCCGTGAAGTAAACGTCAATCATTGTCAGAGAGAAAAGTCAGAAATTGTCGTGATTGGCTTAGGGCTGTTCCAGAAAAAAGTACATGGGGGGGACAGAAGGCACTTTATATATTGGTGTATGGGTCGTGGGGTAAAAGAGTTATATAATTACATGGGTGGTTGCCTGATGGATAAACATAATGGCATTTATGTGGGTTACATATTATATTCAATAATATGAGTGGTGGGGTTAAAATTATATTTCATTACATGGGTGGTGGGGGCAAAAATAAAGTGCCTTCTGTCCCCCCATGTACTTTTTTCTGGAACAGCCTTTATTATGCGATCTCGCAGAATATCGGCGAACAGTTCACACGAGGTTTTCATATAGCGTTACGTCTAGATGGTATTCCACTGATTTACCATCTTGGTTTACCTGGATTGTGTCATCGCCATGTACGTCCGTCCGTCCGTTAACGCATTTTAGGCAAAACCGCTTGAGACACAACCACTAAATTTTCAACACTTATTTATATAGTGCTAAGTCAGACGAAAATGGCTTCCCTCGGCCCATATTTTACAGAGTTCTGCCTCTTTACAGATTTATTAATTTCTATTTCTGTCCTAGATGCCTGAATGTAACCAACTATATCTGCAGAACTGTTCAGTATAGCTACTATATTTTGGAAACTTATTCATATTGTTGTATTCTACAAGCCAACAAAGGATTACTCGCCTCGGCTTATGGAGTTATGCCCCTTTTGGATGTAATAATCTTAGATTTTGTTAGTTGTAGCTGAATGTACAATTTATATCTGCAGATCCATGTTCGGTACAGCTTATTCGTCTTGGTTCTTATTTTACAGTAGTGCTAAGTCAGACGACTATCGAAAGTGGCGCCCCTCAGCCCATACTTTACAAAGTTATGCCCCTTTACTGATATATTAATTTCTATATCTGTCCTATATGCCTGAATGTAATCAACTATATCTGCAGAACTGTGTTCGGTATAGCTACCATATTTTGGAAACTTCTTGTTGTATTCTACAAGCCAACAAAGGATTACTCGCCTTTGCTTATGGAGTTATGCCCCTTTCATATGTAATAATCTCCGATGTTGTTATCTGTAGCTGAATGTACAAGTTATATCTGCAGATCCGTGTTCGGTACAGCTTATTTGTCTCGGTTCTTATTTTACAGAGTGTCAAGTCAGACGCCTATCGAAAGTGGCACCCCTTGACCCATATTTGACAAAGTTATGCCCCTTTACAGATACACAATTTTTCTAATTCTGTGCTATATGCCTGAATGTAACCGACTACCGGTATATCTTGATCATCCCACAAAGAACTATCTCTTCCCAAATTCACACTACACATGGGTCTCAATCACTTGGGGAAAGCCGAGGGGTTTTGATTAGATCAATCTCATGTTTATTCACCTGATGGATTTTATTTTTCAAATTTTCAGTCTACCATAGGAAATAGTTTTCAACTATCTGTTCAACATCCTATGTAAAACTACTAAAAAACATTAAATTTATTCTTGTTTTGCAGACTTTCTTCGTTCGACAGTTGTCTCAGAAATTAAGACATATGAGATACAGCGTAAAGAGGAAAAGTCAAGATGTGACAACAGTTGGCTCCCCAAAGCGCTTTAGAGCCTTGCCGCCTCTTCCAAGCATGCAACCAATAACTGAGGAAGAGATGCACGACCATGTTAGAGAATTGAAGGAAGAGTGTGCAAAGCCAAGAAAAAATCAAAATCAGACGCATATTAAACGACTGCTCAAGGAAACCCTTGAGCTTCGAAATAATCTCCTAAAGCAACATCAGAATGGGTCCATCAAAGAGGTTGTAGAGACATTTCCATGCCTAAAGGATTCCCTCTATGTGAGTACATGCAGTATTTTTATGCCTCTGCATCAAGTGTTCACACACTCTGTCCATCTGTCTGCTGCACCTAAAATTGTATAAACCATCATATCAACCGATCAAGAAGAGCTGTTTTGCTCACGCCGGTCCTGTCTTGTCCTCCAAATCCAGGATCTATTAAAAATTTGCTATTCTGTGTTCTTGCAATCAATAACAAAGAGCCCAAGGGCTTCAAAGTATGCTCGTACATGAGCACATTCATCAGAACTTCTGCCATTCCCCGATATAAACATGCAACAAAGTGGGCAGTGAGGCATGTTCCACTGTGTCTTCACCTGTAAATAAGCAGAATAGCTGATTCGATTTGGTCACAAGTACGCATAATCGGCCAGCTGGTTGGCAGCGTCTGTGTTCGGATGTACCGCCATGGCATGGATCCACACCTCATCAAGTTTATCTTGCGGAACAAGGGGTAGGGTTCTAATTCTACAGACCAATTTGTACAGATACTCCGTGAAGACGAGCAGCTGGTCTACACACATTTCCAGGCAGGCCAGTCGTCCTTCTTGCAGTTTACCTTATACTTGTAACCATTCATATGAATTTGACAACACTAATAACTCATTTATCAGGCCATGTTTGTCAGATGAGTGTTCACAAGATTATGAATTAATCCGCATAATCTGATCGCCGGGTGTGGGAGACACCCCATGATCCATGCGTAATCTCTGGGGCCCCTATTTTGCAAACTAGTAGACGAATAGGCGAGATGAAAAAATAGACGAAACATGAATAAACCCTGTAAAAGGTGACCACTTGCACTATGACCAATGCATGTTCAAATTTGTATTCACTTTCAGAAAGTGAAGTGATCATGATGATCTTGCTTTTATTTTTGACAGATTCTTTATGATTTCACTGTCCGCTTTGGGAATGAGAAGCTGAAACTTGTTGGGGAAAATTTGAAGAGGGTTATGCTGGCCGCCCAGAATATGCAAACTGAGTCCGGATCATCTGAAGAGGTGAGACTGAAGAAAGATTTGAATTTTGACTCCAAATTTTCGTAACTGTTGTGGTGTGTATTTTTTCTCCAATCAGCATATCTCATTTCAATTGATTTTGATGTTGCTGGTCATGCCATAAATCCATTGTCAAAATTTCTGACCATTACACTTGAATGCTTGATTTTCTTTTACATTCATACAAATTGTCTCCTTCTGTGCATGTAAAGTATAGTATGGTGAAGCATCATGGTGTTGGTCAGACCTACAAAGATCCACATGTATTATCAGGTCAGTGGAGATAAAAGAATGGTCCAGGCACTACATTTTCTGGAACAGGAGACAAAGTTTGAAAGAGGGAAGAAAGGGGGCATATTCAGAAGTATACTGTTACTTAAAGAGGTAAGAAGTCCACTATTAGTTTGTTGTAAGGGCTGCATGGTCCAGAAAAATAGATATGGTGGGGCCGGATGCCAGGTTTTTTCCAGACCCATCACCCACAAAAATAAATTTGGTTTGGGAACGACTACCCATATGAATTACATTTTCAGTAAATACGACCACCCATAGAAATTAATTGCAAATCGCAATAAAACAGGAAGCAGTCCTTCATCCACCGGACATATTTTCTGTGACAAATACTGCTAATATTGGTGATAAACATTGATCCAAACATTGATGTCAACTCGAAACTTCGTCAGATTTTCGAACGGCACTCGGGCATGCTGTATTTTCCAATATCCGAACGGAGTTATCTCCCTTCCCATTATCAAAAAGTATCACCAGCAACTGGAATGCACCAGACCTTTCATTTTCTAACCTGATCTGTTTACCCAAATTAATAATTATCGGTTAGGTCTATGAGAAATATAGGCTTTCGCACCACCCCCCGACCTTTTTTCCTGGAACGGCTAGCCTTATTGCCACTGATATTCTCTGATATTCTGGAAAACATTGCTTGTCTGTCTGCACAGATATCTCAAAAAGTACTTGATGAATTCACCACATATTCAGCATAATTATGATGAACTAAGCAGCAAAGTGGATGATCAAAATAAAGATTAGATTGTTACAATTTGTTTATGCCCTTCAATATTGACAGGACGTATTATGGTATGGCATCGTCCATTCATCTGTTCTCTTTTCTTGTGAATGCAACACATTAGAGGTTCAGTGTTCTCTATGAGGGGATGTCCGTCTTTCATGTATATACAGTCCTATTAAAATCTTCGTTTATACTTTCAGGATTTTGGTGAGGAGGACATCAACCCAAGCCTACAAAGTCATGAGGGTGATGCACCTCGCCTGGTGGCATTCATGTCACAGAACAATATCAAGGGGATGTACATTGTTGGAAACACGGTGGCGATCAAGTGCCAGGGTAGCAGCTTGATTTCTGGGCTCTTGGCCCTTCTTGCGGCATATTACATTTTCGATTTGGATTACCCAAAATGCTTTGCTATGATTTTTGCTTTGTATCAAAGCTTAGCTTTCGGAGAGCAGTATAGTGGTATCACCTCAAAGAAATACCAACTATTCATGAAATCCTTCAGGCAAACATTCGACAAAACCGAGGAATGAAATGACATTGCTACAACTCTAATGGACAACTGTATTTTGCCTCAACCAAGAACCAGTGATTATGACAGACAATTATACAAAATAGATTAGGATGATGTTTCATTGCCCCATGAAAAGTATCAGCCGATATTTTGACCGAAATATTGCTGATAGGATTGATGTTGCCTTGTCTCGCTCCTGCTGATATCTGACAAGGGTTGAGCACTGTAATATGACTTGTCTTTATTGCACCATGTAAGCGTATTGTCTGTGTCTTGTGCGCTGTCCTTAGTGTTTTATAGGGTGGATGGAGGGTGTCTGGTTCCATGCTGCTTCAAAGATTTCTTCTTTGAAGTAGCAGGAACACAACTGGGCTGGGTGGTGCTTGTTGGTTCGTCGTGATATAGCTGAAATATTGTTGAAAGCGACGTTAAATTCTATTCACTCACTCACTCACTATTTTATGTGCCTGGTCTTGCTCCCGCTGATACCGGACAAGGGTTGCATTTGAAGTTGTGTTCACATTAATAGATCAACCCAAGCTTACAGAGTCATGAGGGTGATGCACCTCGCCTGGTGGCATTCATGTCACAGAACAATATCAAGGGGATGTACATTGTTGGAAACACGGTGGCGATCAAGTGCCAGGGTAGCAGCTTGATTTCTGGGCTCTTGGCCCTTCTTGCGGCATATTACATTTTCGATTTGGATTACCCAAAATGCTTTGCTATGATTTTTGCTTTGTATCAAAGCTTAGCTTTCGGAGAGCAGTATAGTGGTATCACCTCAAAGAAATACCAACTATTCATGAAATCCTTCAGGCAAACATTCGACAAAACCGAGGAATGAAATGACATTGCTACAACTCTAATGGACAACTGTATTTTGCCTCAACCAAGAACCAGTGATTATGACAGACAATTATACAAAATAGATTAGGATGATGTTTCATTGCCCCATGAAAAGTATCAGCCGATATTTTGACCGAAATATTGCTGATAGGATTGATGTTGCCTTGTCTCGCTCCTGCTGATATCTGACAAGGGTTGAATTTGAAGTTGTATTCACATTAATAGACAACTGAAGTGTTGATGTTATATTTTATGTGCCGCGGGTGGTTGGGTGGGTTCAGGTTCTTGTTGCTTTAATGCATTTTGCTGAGAAGCAACAGGAACTTGACAATGTGATGTCTAGCACTGTAATATCACTTGTCTTTCTTGCACCATGTAAGCGTCTTGTCTGTGTCTTGTGCGCTGTCCTTAGTGTTTTATAGGGTGGATGGAGGGTGTCTGGTTCCATGCTGCTTCAAAGATTTCTTCTTTGAAGTAGCAGGAACACAACTGGGCTGGGTGGTGCTTGTTGGTTCGTCGTGATATAGCTGAAATATTGTTGAAAGCGACGTTAAATTCTATTCACTCACTCACTCACTCACTATTTTATGTGCCTGGTCTCGCTCCCGCTGATACCTGACAAGGGTTGCATTTGAAGTTGTGTTCACATTAATAGATCAACCCAAGCTTACAGAGTCATGAGGGTGATGCACCTCGCCTGGTGGCATTCATGTCACAGAACAATATCAAGGGGATGTACATTGTTGGAAACACGGTGGCGATCAAGTGCCAGGGTAGCAGCTTGATTTCTGGGCTTTTGGCCCTTCTTGCGGCATATTACATTTTCGATTTGGATTACTCAAAATGCTTTGCTATGATTTTTGCTTTGTATCAAAGCTTAGCTTTCAGAGAGCAGTATAGTGGTATCACCTCAAAGAAATACCAACTATTCATGAAATCCTTCAACCAAATATTCGACAAAACCGAGGAATGAAATGACATTGCTACAACTCTAATGGACAACTGTATTTTGCCTCAACCAAGAACTAGTGATTATGTTCCACTGCTCTAATTTAAAGGGGAAGTGCAATGTTTATATATTCTAATTTTTGTGCTCTTCTTGGGTGGGTTAATGATGGAAATATCAGCCTATATGTTTCGTTTGAAGTATTTTATCTCCTTGTAGGTTTTGAAAAGTGTCCCAAAGCTGGTAGCTCAAGCCTGCTGTTTTGGTCTGAATATCAGCTGTTTTCGTGGAGCAGTGAAACTTAACATCATCCTAACCTTAGTTTTGTACCTGAATATCAGGTAGTTTTCGTGGAGCAGTGAAACTTAACATCATCCTAACCTAGTTTTGTATAATTTTCTTCCTAAATTTCAACAAAATATATGCAAAATCAGGGAAACTCGCCAATACCTGTCATGCTATTTTACACTTGATGTCGGATGGCCAAGCCATTTGCTGCACATTGAGAAGAGGGTATCATAGTGGTCAGAAAGTAACCTGGGTGGTATTGATAAATTTCTTTAGTTTTGGATGTATTCTGTTCAAACTTTGACAGACAATTATACAAAATAGATTAGGATGATGTTTCATTGCCCCATGAAAAGTATCAGCTGATATTTTGACTGAAATATTGCTGATAGGATTGATGTTGCCTGGTGTCGCTCCTGCTGATATCTGACAAGGGTTGAATTTGAAGTCGTATTCACATTAATAGACAACTGAAGTGTTGATGTTATATTTTATGTGCCTGGTCTCGCTCCCGCTGATATCTGACAAGGGTTGAATTTGAAGTTGTATCCACATTAATAGACAACTGAAATGTTGATGTTATATTTTATGTGCCTGGTCTCGCTCCTGCTGATATCTGACAAGGGTTGAATTTGAAGTTGTATTCACATTAATAGACAGCTGAAATGTTGATGCTATATTTTATGTGCCTGGTCTCGCTCCCGCTGATACCTGACAAGGGTTGAATTTGAAGTTGTATTCACATTAATAGACAACTGAAATGTTGATGTTATATTTTATGTGCCTGGTCTCGCTCCTGCTGATATCTGACAAGGGTTGAATTTGAAGTTGTATTCACATTAATAGACAGCTGAAATGTTGATGCTATATTTTATGTGCCTGGTCTCGCTCCCGCTGATACCTGATAAGGGTTGAATTTGAAGTTGTATTCACATTAATAGACAACTGAAATGTTGATGTTATATTTTATGTGTCTGGTCTCGCTCCCGCTGATACCGGACAAGGGTTGGATTTGAAGTTGTATTCACATTAATAGACAACTGAAATGTTGATGTTATATTTTATGTGCCTGGTCTCGCTCCCGCTGATACCTGACAAGGGTTGCATTTGAAGTTGTATTCACATTAATAGACAGCTGAAATGTTGATGCTATATTTTATGTGCCTGGTCTCGCTCCCGCTGATACCTGACAAGGGTTGAATTTGAAGTTGTATTCACATTAATAGACAAGTGAAATGTTGATGTTATATTTTATGTGCCTGGTCTCGCTCCCGCTGATACCGGACAAGGGTTGAATTTGAAGTTGTATTCACATTAATAGACAACTGAAATGTTGATGTTATATTTTATGTGCCTGGTCTCGCTCCCGCTGATACCCGACAAGGGTTGCATTTGAAGTTGTATTCACATTAATAGACAACTGAAATGTTGATGTTATATTTTATGTGCCTGGTCTCGCTCCCGCTGATATTTGACAAGGGTTGAATTTGAAGTTGTATTCACATTAATAGACAACTGAAATGTTGATGTTATATTTTATGTGCCTGGTCTCGCTCCCGCTGATACCTGACAAGGGTTGCATTTTAAGTTGATGTTATATTTTATGTACCTGGTCTCGCTCACCGCTGATATCTTACAAGGGGTGCACCGTGCATTTGAAGTTGTATTCACATAAATAGACAATGAATTGAAGTGTTGATGTTACAATTTTTGTGCTTGGTCTCGCTCCCGCTGATACCTGACAAAGGTTGCATGTGACGTTGTGTTCACATGAATAGACTAATTGAAGTGCACTTCAATTAATGTACTTGGTCTCACTTCTGTTATCGTATAATATGATCTCTCAGAACGGTTGCATTTGAAGTTGTATTTTCATAAATGATCTAATTGAAATCTTGATGTCACAATTGATATGCCTGGTCTTGCTCCTGCTGTTCCCTGATAAGGATTGCATCAATTTGGTTCCCCGGCTTGGTTGATCTGCATGCATTATCAGGGGTCGAAATATTCAGAATAATTTACCTGTCACTCAAGACAGGTGGCCAAAATGTTTACTTGTCACCTTTAAGAATTACCTGAACATGCAATCGTAACATGAACATGTAACTCGAGATAAATGACAGAGTTAGATGTTGCAAGACACTAACAAATTAATGACACCTTGTTTACTTGCACTTATTAGCAGGTGATTTGAATGAATTTTGTTGAAGATATATTTTGAACACCAAAACAAAATTATTGGCTACCTTTCAATAGAGACAGGTACTTTATTTCTCTACCTGTCTCTTTCAAAAATTACCTGTCAGAGACAGGTAGACAGGTGTAAATTTCGACCCCTGATTATGAATTGGCAATCAGCATGGACAATGGACTATTGCACGCGATTTAACACCAAGTGTCAGTCCTGCTGTTGTATTTTATACACGGGAAGGGGTTCATGATGTTCTCTCAACTAATTTTAGTGTAAAAATTTGCTGATATGGACAGTTTAGTTACTTGGCTACTAAACCATGCTCTTGTCAATGTGATATCAAAATAAAAATTAGTTCCAAAAAAGTTTCTTATTGGCATCATTGTGTTACACAACTTTTTTGGCAGGTATATATTCTGATTATCATGAAAACATGGCAGAGGAAAGATAACTCTCTCCAGGTGATACTAATTCGGTTTCCGGTGGAACTTTACGCCAAGTCTTAGAGGTGTAGTACACTTAAACGCCATGAAAGGAAGAAATATTCACACTTTAGTACTTGTTAAGGATTTCCTCCTGAAACCGGATTAAAACTGGATGTGGACTTACCTTTCCTCCATGTGTGATTGAAATACAGGTATTCAGGATTTGAACACACGTGTTCAAATCAGTACACTGTAGTGGTCAAATCAGTGCACTGTAGTGTGCAAATCAGCACACTACTTGTTTGTTGAACAGGTAATGGCATTCAATGTGTTACAGTGTGTGTTAAACATGTAATTGTGTTTCAATGTGAACACCAGTGTTCGTCTGTTTACACTTTTACATGTTCAACACTGCATGTCAAAAAAGAACATACATGTTCAATGTAGAACACACATGTTCATAGTTGAACACTTTTACATGTTCTATGCTCCATGTTCAGAGGTGAACACCAATGTTCAGTCTTGAACACTATTACATGTTCAACAATACATGTTCAGAAATGAACACACGCGTTTTAAATTGAACAGTTTTACATGTTCAGTGCTCCGCGTTCAATTTTGAACGCTTATACATGTTTCAAAGGTGTTACAAAGTAGTGTTCAATTCAGTGTTCAGGATCTGAACACTTACTTTGACAGTGTACACAAGGAAAATGGCAATCTAGGTCAACCCAGACAAACAAAAAACCGTCGCGAACAGCGAAAATCTGACGAATTAACTCAAAAATTCACCATTCACAGATGCCAAAAACGTTCACGAAAAATACTACACAAAATATCTGAAATAATACCAGCTTAAAAACCCCATAAATACTCAAAATAACAGAGACGAAATTGCACGTGCAATCACTCAGTCGGGCTACATCCGGAAGATCTCGATCATATCCAAATTATCACCAGATATTTTACTACTGGAAGATGCGTTTCTCGAGTGTGATTAGTGTGCATCAAATGTATGTCTGCAGGGGTGTAAATTAAGGACACAATAATCTACATTTAATCATACGTTTCTTCTCAGGGACCATTTTTGAGTTACGTTCAAATCGCAGTGCGCTGTTGAGCTCGTATCATATAACTTCACAGCTCCATAGTAATCAGGATGTGTGGGAGCGCATCCATTCTCATAGGTTCAACTGATTAGTCATAAACTCGGTTCTGAAAGTATTACTACGGTACTCCATGGTTATATGCAGAGCAGATGCTGATGGTTTCCGGAAATAAATTTTTCCATTGAACAAATTTACGCCGAGACATCGAGAACTGGAATGTCTTCACAGCGAGTTTATGTTTTATCGATTTAACATGCCTTCCCTCACTTCGTGTATAGGGTAGTGCCGAAATGGGTAGTTAAGTCTGCATGGTTCACGACACAAATATCCACATGCTTAGATATTGCGGAAATGTAATGAACAGGCAAAACTCTCAGACACAGCTGGAATTATTCACGTACGATGGAAACACACTTGTCGTATGATGGGAACAACTCAGACTACATGTAGATCAGAGTCTGAAAGGGAGAGTGAGAGAGAGAGAATTAGGGTTTAACGTCGCATGAGTCTGAACGGGTTAAAGTATGAGCTAAATAATTGGATTCATGGTTGGTGGAAAGAACTTAACTTCCGAAATTCCCTTTGTGTATCTGAATCAGACGGTTCAAATTACGAAACACATTGTAAGATCATATAGATCGTAGTGTTTGCTGATTGTTCAATTTGATTTCTTCATTTTCACCAAGGTTTGATAAATGTGTTACAAATGATAGACAGTTCAGGGGAAATAGAAAAAATATTAACGCTGAATGGTAAAAATTTACCTTTGGTCTTCAGTTACAAGCTTACATGAAAGTATCATATTAGGCAGCTCTGTCGTTAATGGTGTCCTTACAAGGAATTAGGCATGCCGACATGGAAAACTACTGTCCTTTCATTGATCATTTCCCATTCCAAACGTCCAGTACCGTTTCTCGATTATAAACTAACGCATGAATTCTTAGCGATTACTTTCCAACTCTCATGAGTCATATAACTTCGTGAATGCTGGTTAACCGCATGATTACCTGGATGGCACATCTATCACAACAGCATTGTGTTTTTGTTGAAACCGTACGTCGAAGTGTGAGATTGGATACATCTTGAAGCGATGTAATACTGATGCTCGGAGATGCTGGTAACAGTGGAAGTGACAGATAGCTGTATCCCATTACCTACGGTAGGACCAGGCTGCCCAGGAGGTGGTGAAAAAGATTTTCCGTTGTACATACTTATGAATCTATTTTGATAAATTAAGTTTATTAACGAAGAAATGCAAAATCCAGAACATTTTTGCCACAAAATTGAAATCAATATCACAGGATCATATATATTTTGATATCTCTGACCGACATTCTGATCTTACCAAAACATCAGTATAAGGACTAAATTTATCTCCCCCACAAAAGAGTGCCAATGTCTTCGGCACAACCCAAAACATGCGTATTGAAGCATCGCTGACTTTCAAAGGTAAGGTTCTCGATGGTAATTTATGAATGGCCCCTACATGACACAACAAAATATATCTGAATACAATTCAGGTAAACAGCCACCCACGGAGAGAAAACAGATATAACTGTGAGATAAATAGGAGACCATGTGACCATACTTAATCCATATCAGACTGTGTGAAACAATGATTGACTGGTGGACTGTAGAAATCAAAGAATGTGACCATTTCAATTGAAAATAGTATTATGCATTTTGAATGTCTGTCACGTCCTGCCCCGGGAGATAATTATATAGAAATTTGAAGATCCGATTATTTCGTAATCTAACTATGTGATGTAATCTTAGAACGATATATTAAAACACACATGTGCATTTCAAAGCGTAATACCCGTCCTTAACCCTATCAAGCCGGGGGGTGGGGGACAAAATGGCTCCCCTTCCAAACTGTTTGTGCTATCTCCGTGACTTTATAGTTTATCATATTGAGGTCATTTTTGAGCCTATTTGCATAACCCCGAGGAGAGAATCATGGGTAAATTCAAGATAGCGGCCTCATGAGGTTCCAGAAAAGTGATCCTTTCGTCATTTTACTCAAAATTTCTGCTTTTCCGCGATGAAAACTGGGCAAAACTATTTTATTTCACATCACATTAATATTTACTAATTCATCATGCACTTTTGCGGAGAAATTGCATAAATATAAAATTCGAAAAATCGACCAAAAATACCGTTTTTGAACATATCACTGTGACGTCATCGAAGCGGTCATCTTGGATATTTTTTTTTACATTTTCAGCTAGAGCTTGAACCAAGGTTATAGTGTGGTAAATTCAACTCCCTAGCTCAAGGGATAAGAAAATGATTAGGGGGCCATTTCCCTTAGGCCTGGACAGGTCCCTCATAATATAAAAAAAATAATGGTCTGATGATCATTCAGAGCGTTGTCAAATAGATTTCGCATGCAGCATATAGGATCATCTGACGTAAACAACCTCTCATATATTTATGCTCCAGAGACATACAGAGTAATGCCGATGCATTCTCCTCCTTTGTCAAAATGAGGCAATGGAGGATCATATTTGCATGAAAGAGACGACGCATTTGCTTTGCTAACATATGATCTATAACTGTGAAAATGCATATCTATTACAACACATATAAGGGAAATGGAAGAGGTGCCGACATACTGACTGCGTCACATGATCACATGACTTCACAAAAGTCTTATAGCTTAGGCAACTATGCTCTAGTACTTAAATCTCCATTCAGCACATCAATAACATAGCCCATTAAAAGGACAATGTACCAAGATACTGAAGGCCGTTATCTACACGAGATTAGGTGATACCCATACTTATAGCATAACATTATCGAGGTAACTTAGTCTCCCTACAGTAAATCTGGTATTTCACGCTTGGCCAGCCACTTTGATCTGTCCGTTATCTTGTTTATTCGGTAATTTGAAAGTGTAACCTCACACAGAAATCTAACATGTTACCAGAGATAGAATACAGCTATATAGAGCCTCTAGCGTTATCATGGTTATCTACAGTAAGGACAAGCTAATAAAATCCATGCATACATGTACATGTAATAGAAATTGAGATTTCAATATGGATCATGTGGAGAAATGCTTAACAAGCTACCCATGATCCCTCAACCGCCACGTGCACACACTGCAAAGTTACACATGATCCCCTCCCTAACCGAGAAATACATGTGACCCCCTGGTCCCCTGTGTCTCTTCCAGTGACCACACACTGACTATCCTAGCAAAGTTTCGACCTTTCGGCCTAACAGGTTGAACACAGTTAATATTCCCGACCTCCGGTGAGCGATAAAGCCTTTTTCAGTTCCCACCTTCCCTCTCTTCTGAAATGTCCCTATAATACTGTCCTAAGTACATTTCCATGACGACCGGCATACTGACACAGCTTACAGCACGTACATTTTTTGTTATTTTTATCTTTGTCACTTTCCCCAGCCCCATAGCTGCCCTGACAACGTTTCGCAGTCGGGTGTCCTTTTCGATCAAAACTGTATACGGACCGGACAAACGAACAAGCATAAAGAGACAGTTACAAAAGTATAGTAAAATTGTGACAGAAACAAACGTTCGTACAAACCTCGTGTGCCAGATACAGGATTGCCACGAATGGGTAACGCCTTATTGTGGAACAAGTCGTTCGTCCTAACTTCAGATGGTGTGACATCCGCTTCATCACCATCTTCAAGGGACGATGATTTAACGACATACACATCTATAGTTGACTTGGAAGGGATCTTTTCTGAAGTATCGTCCGATTTTATTCCGCCATTCTGAGTAGGTCCGTTGTGGAACGTGGGCATCGCAACATACTCGTTGGAGCTGCTTTCCTTGTCCTTTGCATTGCATCCATTTTGATGGATAGATTTCTTGTAATTATCACACATTTCATTTTCAATGTCATACAGTGTTCCAATGAGGATCAAACAGCCAATACCAAAGAGGACGCCTCTGTGGAGAAAGGGTATGTTTCACGACTTAATTAATTATTATTATTTACAAGGTGTGATATCAAATGGAACGTATTCATAATTGGTCACGCCGTGTACCCTAAAATAGCACCATGATACAATATCAGTATTGCAAGTTATACATTGGAGCGATATGCAAGAGGTGGGAAAACTTGACGTCTGGCGACTAAAAAGCAACCATATGACTCTACAGGAAAGCATCCCTCGGAACCTAACATTCAGGCCCAAGAATGCGGTGGATTCTATGATGTAGCCTTAGTATCTCGGCCGCGCTTTTATTTTAGGTGTTCATGTCGAGACTATGAAGTATCCGCATGGCCCCTAGCACCGGTTTAAGCGGAATTAGATACGCTAGCTCGGGAGCATGTATTTGGGAGTCGGCAAAAAGTTATTCTGGAACAATAAATACATATTTATTCTCTCATTTTGAGCTTAGTTTCAAAGTAGAACTGATTAAATTATTATATATTGATACTGGTTTTTGTATGCATGGAAGCTACGAAGTAGCATTATGCATGGTATTTTACATCCATGAATAATCAGGCTGATATTGATGCCGTCTTCACATGCAAGTTATAGGCTTGGGTGGCTCTCAAACGTATTTCCGCCGCAGTTATCAAATGGCTGTATACGGTCGTCCTATCATATTGTATGTTTTGTGAACTGGTCTACCGCTTGTGATATATCCGTATTCCTACGAAGTAGGCTACAGATCGCAAATTGTCCGGTAATGAGTGAGTGAGTCAGTCCATCTGAATCCTTTCGTCGGCAAAATAAGGAGAACCGTTGACATTAGAACCTTGATTTTTGGCATGAACGTGCATTAGGGCATTGTTACCAGCAAGTTCTGATCTGAAATAATTAGGGGGCCAAGCCAGTATGGCTGGTCACCTTTTGTTATTGGTATTATTATTATTATTATTATTATTATTATTATTATTATTCTTGTTCTTCTTCCACCAGATTTTACGTCACTCGTACAGTCAACACCGATACGCCGATATCGCTGAAACTTCACATGGTGATTGGCCCATATTGGAACTACTGCATATCCCCCACTTAAGCTGATTGGCCAAAAGCTTCGGCGGCCATCTTGGATTTACCTTCCAAAAAAGTATGATTTCAAAGATCTTCTTCTCTGGAACCACTTGGTCGATTGACTCGAAACTTGGTACACATGCTCAATGGATCTGGGGCTCTCAGATTTGCATTTCAAAATTTGTTCCGTAAAACAAGATGGCCGCCATTGACCAATCAAAATTGTCGGATTTTCAAATGACGGATTTGGAAGGGGAAAGTAACTACATATATGCATTGTGGTATGGCGATCACGAATATGTAAAAATCATGCTCCTAGGTCACGTGGTTTGGCCGCCATCTTGAATTTTGTCAAAAATTGGACTCATCTTGTACCGGCTATAACTCTGGAACTATGGGTGGTACAACCTTGCAGTTTGTTACATTATATTGTCCAGGAGCAGCTCTTTCGGAAATATGTCAACGGTTTTTACCTAGCTTCAATAGTTTTCCCGCTATTCTCAATCGAAGTTCACCCAAATTGGTCAATTATCCGATTTTCAAGCAACGGATTTCGATAGCGGAAGTGACTATATGTATGTTATGGGACTCGCCAATGCAGAATATGGCGGATTCGTGGTGGTTGAGCCTATTAGATCTAATGTATATCCAAAGAAGATGCCGATTGGTCGAAATGTTCGGCGGCCATCTTGGATTTTCCCTAAAGCACTCTAAGATCTTCTTCTCTGGAACCGCCATAGTTACGAACTTCTAATTTGGTGCCCTTTACTTCCAATGCTGTGTTCTTTCGTTGATAATGACTCCGTACCGGGAACAGTAATTGTGGAAAAATTGAACAGTTACGAGAGAGCCCTTAGTTTGACATAATACAGGGTAGACAGAGGGTTAGCGATCCAGCGATCCTGGTATTCGTAAACAAACAAGGTCAATAATTTGCTTCGCCGGAAGTGCGCGCGTCTGTCTTGAAATACGCGCGAGTGTTCCTCTCACGGGGAGCGTAGGAACTTAGCGGAGCTGGGCAGGGATGGCATTTAGGTGTCTAGGATTAAAGTCCCTAAAACGAGGGAATATTTGATGTCGCCGTTTACGTGGAATGTTCCCAGATGAACTACGGATGGACGGTGCAAACGAGGTAGGCATTCGTTTACTAATTTTAGAACAATACCCAGTCGACTAAAATCGCGCGCCAAAATACGTGATTGAAACGACATCTCTGCAACTGTATCACGTTCTTGTTTCACGCGATTTGTGGATACTAGACTGAAGTGTCTGGTACAGGTCACCAGTTTTGATTGAGGGAATATATATGTGTATGTGTGTTTGGAATTGACAGTAAGAATGCATTCGCGTTGTTGCAGGCAGGCATACAATTTCCGCCCCCAATTAGCATGCTGTTTGAAGTGTGTTGATGAACACGGACGCAATTAGTATTGAGCGACATATATTCAGTGCCCAGATAGAGCGGGACTCAAATAGAATACAATAGACGTTCAACCGTTTGACTTTTTTGTAATTGTTTGAACAACGGCACGTAACGATGAAAATTCACACTCGACCTAAGGCGCTCGCAAACTTGGCAAATTAAACTTTCCGGAAAATGTGTAGTATATATAATGGGAATCTTGGCCCCTACATTGCCGCTCGCGGCTATATTTAGGGGGCCAAGCCGGTATGGCTGGTCACCTTTTGTTATTGGTATTATTATTATTATTATTATTATTATTATTATTCTTGTTCTGCTTCCACCAGATTTTACGTCACTCGTACAGTCAACACCGATACGCCGATATCGCTGAAACTTCACATGGTGATTGGCCCATATTGGAACTACTGCATATCCCCCAATTAAGCTGATTGGCGAAAAGCTTCGGCGGCCATCTTGGATTTACCTTCCAAAAAAGTATGATTTCAAAGATCTTCTTCTCTGGAACCACTGGGTCGATTGACTCGAAACTTGGTACACATGCTCAATGGATCTGGGGCTCTCATATTTGCATTTCAAAATTTGTTCCGTAAAACAAGATGGCCGCCATTGACCAATCAAAATTGTCGGATTTTCAAATGACGGATTTGGAAGGAAAAAGTGACTACATATATGCATTGTGGTATGGCGATCACGAATATGTAAAAATCATGCTCCTAGATCACGTGGTTTGGCCGCCATCTTGAATTTTGTCAAAAATTGGACTCATCTTGTACCGGCTATAACTCTGGAACTATGGGTGGTACAACCTTGCAGTTTGTTGCATTATATTGTCCAGGAGCAGCTCTTTGGAAAGTGTGTCAACGGTTTGTACCTAGCTTCAATAGGTTTCCCGCTATTCTCAATCGAAGTTCACCCAAATTGGTCAATTATCAGATTTTCAAGCAACGGATTTCGATAGCGGAAGTGACCATATGTATGTTATGGGACTCGCCAATGCAGAATATGGCGGATTCGTGGTGGTTGAGCCTATTAGATCTAATGCATATCCAAAGAAGATGCCGATTGGTCGAAATGTTCGGCGGCCATCTTGGATTTTCCCTAAAGCACTCTAAGATCTTCTTCTCGGGAACCGCCATAGTTACGAACTTCTAATTTGGTGCCCTTTACTTCCAATGCTGTGTTCTTTCGTTGATAATGACTCCGTACCGGGAACAGTAATTGTGGAAAAATTGAACAGTTACGAGAGAGCCCTTAGTTTGACATAATACAGGGTAGACAGAGGGTTAGCGATCCAGCGATCCTGGTATTCGTAAACAAACAAGGTCAATAATTTGCTTCGCCGGAAGTGCGCGCGTCTGTCTTGAAATACGCGCGAGTGTTCCTCTCACGGGGAGCGTAGGAACTTAGCGGAGCTGGGCAGGGATGGCATTTAGGTGTCTAGGATTAAAGTCCCTAAAACGAGGGAATATTTGATGTCGCCGTTTACGTGGAATGTTCCCAGATGAACCACGGATGGACGGTGCAAACGAGGTAGGCATTCGTTTACTAATTTTAGAACAATACCCAGTCGACTAAAATCGCGCGCCAAAATACGTGATTGAAACGACATCTCTGCAACTGTATCACGTTCTTGTTTCACGCGATTTGTGGATACTAGACTGAAGTGTCTGGTACAGGTCACCAGTTTTGATTGAGGGAATATATATATGTATGTGTGTTTGGAATTGACAGTAAGAATGCATTCGCGTTGTTGCAGGCAGGCATACAATTTCCGCCCCCAATTAGCATGCTGTTTGAAGTGTGTTGATGAACACGGACGCAATTAGTATTGAGCGACATATATTCAGTGCCCAGATAGAGCGGGACTCAAATAGAATACAATAGACGTTCAACCGTTTGACTTTTTTGTAATTGTTTGAACAACGGCACACAACGATGAAAATTCACACTCGACCTAAGGCGCTCGCAAACTTGGCAAATTAAACTTTCCGGAAAATGTGTAGTATATATAATGGGAATCTTGGCCCCTACATTGCCGCTCGCGGCTATATTTAGGGGGCCAAGCCAGTATGGCTGGTCACCTTTTGTTATTGGTATTATTATTATTATTATTATTATTATTATTATTCTTGTTCTGCTTCCACCAGATTTTACGTCACTCGTACAGTCAACACCGATACGCCGATATCGCTGAAACTTCACATGGTGATTGGCCCATATTGGAACTAATGCATATCCCCCAATTAAGCTGATTGGCCAAAAGCTTCGGCGGCCATCTTGGATTTACCTTCCAAAAAAGTATGATTTCAAAGATCTTCTTCTCTGGAACCACTGGGTCGATTGACTCGAAACTTGGTACACATGCTCAATGGATCTGGGGCTCTCAGATTTGCATTTCAAAATTTGTTCCGTAAAACAAGATGGCCGCCATTGACCAATCAAAATTGTCGGATTTTCAAATGACGGATTTGGAAGGAAAAAGTGACTACATATATGCATTGTGGTATGGCGATCACGAATATGTAAAAATCATGCTCCTAGGTCACGTGGTTTGGCCGCCATCTTGAATTTTGTCAAAAATTGGACTCATCTTGTACCGGCTATAACTCTGGAACTATGGGTGGTACAACCTTGCAGTTTGTTACATTATATTGTCCAGGAGCAGCTCTTTCGGAAATATGTCAACTGTTTTTACCTAGCTTCAATAGTTTTCCCGCTATTCTCAATCGAAGTTCACCCAAATTGGTCAATTATCCGATTTTCAAGCAACGGATTTCGATAGCGGAAGTGACTATATGTATGTTATGGGACTCGCCAATGCAGAATATGGCGGATTCGTGGTGGTTGAGCCTATTAGATCTAATGCATATCCAAAGAAGATGCCGATTGGTCGAAATGTTCGGCGGCCATCTTGGATTTTCCCTAAAGCACTCTAAGATCTTCTTCTCTGGAACCGCCATAGTTACGAACTTCTAATTTGGTGCCCTTTACTTCCAATGCTGTGTTCTTTCGTTGATAATGACTCCGTACCGGGAACAGTAATTGTGGAAAAATTGAACAGTTACGAGAGAGCCCTTAGTTTGACATAATACAGGGTAGACAGAGGGTTAGCGATCCAGCGATCCTGGTATTCGTAAACAAACAAGGTCAATAATTTGCTTCGCCGGAAGTGCGCGCGTCTGTCTTGAAATACGCGCGAGTGTTCCTCTCACGGGGAGCGTAGGAACTTAGCGGAGCTGGGCAGGGATGGCATTTAGGTGTCTAGGATTAAAGTCCCTAAAACGAGGGAATATTTGATGTCGCCGTTTACGTGGAATGTTCCCAGATGAACCACGGATGGACGGTGCAAACGAGGTAGGCATTCGTTTACTAATTTTAGAACAATACCCAGTCGACTAAAATCGCGCGCCAAAATACGTGATTGAAACGACATCTCTGCAACTGTATCACGTTCTTGTTTCACGCGATTTGTGGATACTAGACTGAAGTGTCTGGTACAGGTCACCAGTTTTGATTGAGGGAATATATATATGTATGTGTGTTTGGAATTGACAGTAAGAATGCATTCGCGTTGTTGCAGGCAGGCATACAATTTCCGCCCCCAATTAGCATGCTGTTTGAAGTGTGTTGATGAACACGGACGCAATTAGTATTGAGCGACATATATTCAGTGCCCAGATAGAGCGGGACTCAAATAGAATACAATAGACGTTCAACCGTTTGACTTTTTTGTAATTGTTTGAACAACGGCACACAACGATGAAAATTCACACTCGACCTAAGGCGCTCGCAAACTTGGCAAATTAAACTTTCCGGAAAATGTGTAGTATATATAATGGGAATCTTGGCCCCTACATTGCCGCTCGCGGCTATATTTAGGGGGCCAAGCCAGTATGGCTGGTCACCTTTTGTTATTGGTATTATTATTATTATTATTATTATTATTATTATTATTATTATTCTTGTTCTGCTTCCACCAGATTTTACGTCACTCGTACAGTCAACACCGATACGCCGATATCGCTGAAACTTCACATGGTGATTGGCCCATATTGGAACTACTGCATATCCCCCAATTAAGCTGATTGGCCAAAAGCTTCGGCGGCCATCTTGGATTTACCTTCCAAAAAAGTATGATTTCAAAGATCTTCTTCTCTGGAACCACTGGGTCGATTGACTCGAAACTTGGTACACATGCTCAATGGATCTGGGGCTCTCAGATTTGCATTTCAAAATTTGTTCCGTAAAACAAGATGGCCGCCATTGACCAATCAAAATTGTCGGATTTTCAAATGACGGATTTGGAAGGAAAAAGTGACTACATATATGCATTGTGGTATGGCGATCACGAATATGTAAAAATCATGCTCCTAGGTCACGTGGTTTGGCCGCCATCTTGAATTTTGTCAAAAATTGGACTCATCTTGTACCGGCTATAACTCTGGAACTATGGGTGGTACAACCTTGCAGTTTGTTACATTATATTGTCCAGGAGCAGCTCTTTCGGAAATATGTCAACCGTTTTTACCTAGCTTCAATAGTTTTCCCGCTATTCTCAATCGAAGTTCACCCAAATTGGTCAATTATCCGATTTTCAAGCAACGGATTTCGATAGCGGAAGTGACTATATGTATGTTATGGGACTCGCCAATGCAGAATATGGCGGATTCGTGGTGGTTGAGCCTATTAGATCTAATGCATATCCAAAGAAGATGCCGATTGGTCGAAATGTTCGGCGGCCATCTTGGATTTTCCCTAAAGCACTCTAAGATCTTCTTCTCTGGAACCGCCATAGTTACGAACTTCTAATTTGGTGCCCTTTACTTCCAATGCTGTGTTCTTTCGTTGATAATGACTCCGTACCGGGAACAGTAATTGTGGAAAAATTGAACAGTTACGAGAGAGCCCTTAGTTTGACATAATACAGGGTAGACAGAGGGTTAGCGATCCAGCGATCCTGGTATTCGTAAACAAACAAGGTCAATAATTTGCTTCGCCGGAAGTGCGCGCGTCTGTCTTGAAATACGCGCGAGTGTTCCTCTCACGGGGAGCGTAGGAACTTAGCGGAGCTGGGCAGGGATGGCATTTAGGTGTCTAGGATTAAAGTCCCTAAAACGAGGGAATATTTGATGTCGCCGTTTACGTGGAATGTTCCCAGATGAACCACGGATGGACGGTGCAAACGAGGTAGGCATTCGTTTACTAATTTTAGAACAATACCCAGTCGACTAAAATCGCGCGCCAAAATACGTGATTGAAACGACATCTCTGCAACTGTATCACGTTCTTGTTTCACGCGATTTGTGGATACTAGACTGAAGTGTCTGGTACAGGTCACCAGTTTTGATTGAGGGAATATATATATGTATGTGTGTTTGGAATTGACAGTAAGAATGCATTCGCGTTGTTGCAGGCAGGCATACAATTTCCGCCCCCAATTAGCATGCTGTTTGAAGTGTGTTGATGAACACGGACGCAATTAGTATTGAGCGACATATATTCAGTGCCCAGATAGAGCGGGACTCAAATAGAATACAATAGACGTTCAACCGTTTGACTTTTTTGTAATTGTTTGAACAACGGCACACAACGATGAAAATTCACACTCGACCTAAGGCGCTCGCAAACTTGGCAAATTAAACTTTCCGGAAAATGTGTAGTATATATAATGGGAATCTTGGCCCCTACATTGCCGCTCGCGGCTATATTTAGGGGGCCAAGCCAGTATGATGGCTGGTCACCTTTTGTTATTGGTATTATTATTATTATTATTATTATTATTATTATTATTATTATTCTTGTTCTGCTTCCACCAGATTTTACGTCACTCGTACAGTCAACACCGATACGCCGATATCGCTGAAACTTCACATGGTGATTGGCCCATATTGGAACTACTGCATATCCCCCAATTAAGCTGATTGGCCAAAAGCTTCGGCGGCCATCTTGGATTTACCTTCCAAAAAAGTATGATTTCAAAGATCTTCTTCTCTGGAACCACTGGGTCGATTGACTCGAAACTTGGTACACATGCTCAATGGATCTGGGGCTCTCAGATTTGCATTTCAAAATTTGTTCCGTAAAACAAGATGGCCGCCATTGACCAATCAAAATTGTCGGATTTTCAAATGACGGATTTGGAAGGGGAAAGTGACTACATATATGCATTGTGGTATGGCGATCACGAATATGTAAAAATCATGCTCCTAGGTCACGTGGTTTGGCCGCCATCTTGAATTTTGTCAAAAATTGGACTCATCTTGTACCGGCTATAACTCTGGAACTATGGGTGGTACAACCTTGCAGTTTGTTACATTATATTGTCCAGGAGCAGCTCTTTCGGAAATATGTCAACCGTTTTACCTAGCTTCAATAGTTTTCCCGCTATTCTCAATCGAAGTTCACCCAAATTGGTCAATTATCCGATTTTCAAGCAACGGATTTCGATAGCGGAAGTGACTATATGTATGTTATGGGACTCGCCAATGCAGAATATGGCGGATTCGTGGTGGTTGAGCCTATTAGATCTAATGCATATCCAAAGAAGATGCCGATTGGTCGAAATGTTCGGCGGCCATCTTGGATTTTCCCTAAAGCACTCTAAGATCTTCTTCTCTGGAACCGCCATAGTTACGAACTTCTAATTTGGTGCCCTTTACTTCCAATGCTGTGTTCTTTCGTTGATAATGACTCCGTACCGGGAACAGTAATTGTGGAAAAATTGAACAGTTACGAGAGAGCCCTTAGTTTGACATAATACAGGGTAGACAGAGGGTTAGCGATCCAGCGATCCTGGTATTCGTAAACAAACAAGGTCAATAATTTGCTTCGCCGGAAGTGCGCGCGTCTGTCTTGAAATACGCGCGAGTGTTCCTCTCACGGGGAGCGTAGGAACTTAGCGGAGCTGGGCAGGGATGGCATTTAGGTGAGATTAAAGTCCCTAAAACGAGGGAATATTTGATGTCGCCGTTTACGTGGAATGTTCCCAGATGAACCACGGATGGACGGTGCAAACGAGGTAGGCATTCGTTTACTAATTTTAGAACAATACCCAGTCGACTAAAATCGCGCGCCAAAATACGTGATTGAAACGACATCTCTGCAACTGTATCACGTTCTTGTTTCACGCGATTTGTGGATACTAGACTGAAGTGTCTGGTACAGGTCACCAGTTTTGATTGAGGGAATATATATATGTATGTGTGTTTGGAATTGACAGTAAGAATGCATTCGCGTTGTTGCAGGCAGGCATACAATTTCCGCCCCCAATTAGCATGCTGTTTGAAGTGTGTTGATGAACACGGACGCAATTAGTATTGAGCGACATATATTCAGTGCCCAGATAGAGCGGGACTCAAATAGAATACAATAGACGTTCAACCGTTTGACTTTTTTGTAATTGTTTGAACAACGGCACACAACGATGAAAATTCACACTCGACCTAAGGCGCTCGCAAACTTGGCAAATTAAACTTTCCGGAAAATGTGTAGTATATATAATGGAAATCTTGGCCCCTACATTGCCGCTCGCGGCTATATTTAGGGGGCCAAGCCAGTATGGCTGGTCACCTTTTGTTATTGGTATTATTATTATTATTATTATTATTATTATTATTATTATTATTCTTGTTCTGCTTCCACCAGATTTTACGTCACTCGTACAGTCAACACCGATACGCCGATATCGCTGAAACTTCACATGGTGATTGGCCCATATTGGAACTACTGCATATCCCCCAATTAAGCTGATTGGCCAAAAGCTTCGGCGGCCATCTTGGATTTACCTTCCAAAAAAGTATGATTTCAAAGATCTTCTTCTCTGGAACCACTGGGTCGATTGACTCGAAACTTGGTACACATGCTCAATGGATCTGGGGCTCTCAGATTTGCATTTCAAAATTTGTTCCGTAAAACAAGATGGCCGCCATTGACCAATCAAAATTGTCGGATTTTCAAATGACGGATTTGGAAGGGGAAAGTGACTACATATATGCATTGTGGTATGGCGATCACGAATATGTAAAAATCATGCTCCTAGGTCACGTGGTTTGGCCGCCATCTTGAATTTTGTCAAAAATTGGACTCATCTTGTACCGGCTATAACTCTGGAACTATGGGTGGTACAACCTTGCAGTTTGTTACATTATATTGTCCAGGAGCAGCTCTTTCGGAAATATGTCAACCGTTTTTACCTAGCTTCAATAGTTTTCCCGCTATTCTCAATCGAAGTTCACCCAAATTGGTCAATTATCCGATTTTCAAGCAACGGATTTCGATAGCGGAAGTGACTATATGTATGTTATGGGACTCGCCAATGCAGAATATGGCGGATCCGTGGTGGTTGAGCCTATTAGATCTAATGCATATCCAAAGAAGATGCCGATTGGTCGAAATGTTCGGCGGCCATCTTGGATTTTCCCTAAAGCACTCTAAGATCTTCTTCTCTGGAACCGCCATAGTTACGAACTTCTAATTTGGTGCCCTTTACTTCCAATGCTGTGTTCTTTCGTTGATAATGACTCCGTACCGGGAACGGTAATTGTGGAAAAATTGAACAGTTACGAGAGAGCCCTTAGTTTGACATAATACAGGGTAGACAGAGGGTTAGCGATCCAGCGATCCTGGTATTCGTAAACAAACAAGGTCAATAATTTGCTTCGCCGGAAGTGCGCGCGTCTGTCTTGAAATACGCGCGAGTGTTCCTCTCACGGGGAGCGTAGGAACTTAGCGGAGCTGGGCAGGGATGGCATTTAGGTGTCTAGGATTAAAGTCCCTAAAACGAGGGAATATTTGATGTCGCCGTTTACGTGGAATGTTCCCAGATGAACCACGGATGGACGGTGCAAACGAGGTAGGCACTCGTTTACTAATTTTAGAACAATACCCAGTCGACTAAAATCGCGCGCCAAAATACGTGATTGAAACGACATCTCTGCAACTGTATCACGTTCTTGTTTCACGCGATTTGTGGATACTAGACTGAAGTGTCTGGTACAGGTCACCAGTTTTGATTGAGGGAATATATATATGTATGTGTGTTTGGAATTGACAGTAAGAATGCATTCGCGTTGTTGCGGGCAGGCATACAATTTCCGCCCCCAATTAGCATGCTGTTTGAAGTATGTTGATGAACACGGACGCAATTAGTATTGAGCGACATATATTCAGTGCCCAGATAGAGCGGGACTCAAATAGAATACAATAGACGTTCAACCGTTTGACTTTTTTGTAATTGTTTGAACAACGGCACACAACGATGAAAATTCACACTCGACCTAAGGCGCTCGCAAACTTGGCAAATTAACCTTTCCGGAAAATGTGTAGTATATATAATGGGAATCTTGGCCCCTACATTGCCGCTCGCGGCTATATTTAGGGGGCCAAGCCAGTATGGCTGGTCACCTTTTGTTATTGGTATTATTATTATTATTATTATTATTATTATTCTTATTCTTCTTCCACCAGATTTTACGTCACTCGTACAGTCAACACCGATACGCCGATATCGCTGAAACTTCACATGGTGATTGGCCCATATTGGAACTACTGCATATCCCCCAATTAAGCTGATTGGCCAAAAGCTTCGGCGGCCATCTTGGATTTACCTTCCCAAAAAGTATGATTTCAAAGATCTTCTTCTCTGGAACCACTGGGTCGATTGACTCCGAAACTTGGTACACATGCTCAATGGATCTGGGGCTCTCAGATTTGCATTTCAAAATTTGTTCCGTAAAACAAGATGGCCGCCATTGATAATCAAAATTGTCAGTTTTCAAATGACGGATTTGGAAGGGGGAAAGTGACTACATATATGCATTGTGGTATGGCGATCACGAATATGTAAAAATCATGCTCCTAGGTCACGTGGTTTGGCCGCCATCTTGAATTTTGTCAAAAATTGGACTCATCACCATTATAACTCTGGAACTATGGGTGGTACAACCTTGCAGTTGTTACATTATATTGTCCAGGAGCAGCTCTTTCGGAAATATGTCAACTGTTTTTACCTAGCTTCAATAGTTTTCCCGCTATTCTCAATCAGTTCACCCAAATTGGTCAATTATCCGATTTTCAAGCAACGGATTTCGATAGCGGAAGTGACTATATGTATGTTATGGGACTCGCCAATGCAGAATATGGCGGATTCGTAGTGGTTGAGCCTATTAGATCTAATGCATATCCAAAGAAGATGCCGATTGGTCGAAATGTTCGGCGGCCATCTTGGATTTTCCCTAAAGCACTCTAAGATCTTCTTCTCTGGAACCGCCATAGTTACGAACTTCTAATTTGGTGCCCTTTACTTCAAATGCTGTGTTCTTTCGTTGATAATGACTCCGTACCGGGAACAGTAATTGTGGAAAAATTGAACAGTTACGAGAGAGCCCTTAGTTTGACATAATACAGGGTAGACAGAGGGTTAGCGATCCAGCGATCCTGGTATTCGTAAACAAACAAGGTCAATAATTTGCTTCGCCGGAAGTGCGCGCGTCTGTCTTGAAATACGCGCGAGTGTTTCTCTCACGGGGAGCGTAGGAACTTAGCGGAGCTGGGCAGGGATGGCATTTAGGTGTCTAGGATTAAAGTCCCTAAAACGAGGGAATATTTGATGTCGCCGTTTACGTGGAATGTTCCCAGATGAACCACGGATGGACGGTGCAAACGAGGTAGGCACTCGTTTACTAATTTTAGAACAATACCCAGTCGACTAAAATCGCGCGCCAAAATACGTGATTGAAACGACATCTCTGCAACTGTATCACGTTCTTGTTTCACGCGATTTGTGGATACTAGACTGAAGTGTCTGGTACAGGTCACCAGGTTTGATTGAGGGAATATATATATGTATGTGTGTTTGGAATTGACAGTAAGAATGCATTCGCGTTGTTGCAGGCAGGCATACAATTTCCGCCCCCAATTAGCATGCTGTTTGAAGTGTGTTGATGAACACGGACGCAATTAGTATTGAGCGACATATATTCAGTGCCCAGATAGAGCGGGACTCAAATAGAATACAATAGACGTTCAACCGTTTGACTTTTTTGTAATTGTTTGAACAACGGCACACAACGATGAAAATTCACACTCGACCTAAGGCGCTCGCAAACTTGGCAAATTAAACTTTCCGGAAAATGTGTAGTATATATAATGGGAATCTTGGCCCCTACATTGCCGCTCGCGGCTATATTTAGGGGGCCAAGCCAGTATGGCTGGTCACCTTTTGTTATTGGTATTATTAGGGGGCCAAGCCAGTATGGCTGGTCACCTTTTGTTATTGGTATTATTATTATTATTATTATTATTATTATTATTATTATTATTATTATTATTATTATTCTTGTTCTTCTTCCACCAGATTTTACGTCACTCGTACAGTCAACACCGATACGCCGATATCGCTGAAACTTCACATGGTGATTGGCCCATATTGGAACTACTGCATATCCCCAAATTAAGCTGATTGGCCAAAAGCTTCGGCGGCCATCTTGGATTTACCTTCCAAAAAAGTATGATTTCAAAGATCTTCTTCTCTGGAACCACTGGGTCGATTGACTCGAAACTTGGTACACATGCTCAATGGATCTGGGGCTCTCAGATTTGCATTTCAAAATTTGTTCCGTAAAACAAGATGGCCGCCATTGACCAATCAAAATTGTCGGCTTTTCAAATGACGGATTTGGAAGGGAAAAGTGACTACATATATGCATTGTGGTATGGCGATCACGAATATGTAAAAATCATGCTCCTAGGTCACGTGGTTTGGCCGCCATCTTGAATTTTGTCAAAAATTGGACTCATCTTGTACCGGCTATAACTCTGGAACTATGGGTGGTACAACCTTGCAGTTTGTTACATTATATTGTCCAGGAGCAGCTCTTTCGGAAATATGTCAACCGTTTTTACCTAGCTTCAATAGTTTTCCTGCTATTCTCAATCGAAGTTCACCCAAATTGGTCAATTATCCGATTTTCAAGCAACGGATTTCGATAGCGGAAGTGACTATATGGCAAAGCATGGGACTCGCCAATGCAGTGAATATTATGGCGGATTCGTGGTGGTTGAGCCTATTAATAGATTCAATGGCTATCGAAAGAAGATGCCGATTGGTCGAAATGTTCGGCGGCCATCTGGATTTTCCTAAAGCAATTCAAGATCTTCTTCTCTGAACCGCCATAGTTACGAACTTCTAATTTGGTGCCCTTTACTTCAATGCTGTGTTCTTTCGTTGATAATGACTCCGTACCGGGAACAGTAATTGTGGAAAAATTGAACAGGTACGAGAGAGCCCTTAGTTTGACATAATACAGGGTAGACAGAGGGTTAGCGATCCAGCGATCCTGGTATTCGTAAACAAACAAGGTCAATAATTTGCTTCGCCGGAAGTGCGCGCGTCTGTCTTGAAATACGCGCGAGTGTTCCTCTCACGGGGAGCGTAGGAACTTAGCGGAGCTGGGCAGGGATGGCATTTAGGTGTCTAGGATTAAAGTCCCTAAAACGAGGGAATATTTGATGTCGCCGTTTACGTGGAATGTTCCCAGATGAACCACGGATGGACGGTGCAAACGAGGTAGGCATTCGTTTACTAATTTTAGAACAATACCCAGTCGACTAAAATCGCGCGCCAAAATACGTGATTGAAACGACATCTCTGCAACTGTATCACACTCTTGTTTCACGCGATTTGTGGATACTAGACTGAAGTGTCTGGTACAGGTCACCAGTTTTGATTGAGGGAATATATATATGTATGTGTGTTTGGAATTGACAGTAAGAATGCATTCGCGTTGTTGCAGGCAGGCATACAATTTCCGCCCCCAATTAGCATGCTGTTTGAAGTGTGTTGATGAACACGGACGCAATTAGTATTGAGCGACATATATTCAGTGCCCAGATAGAGCGGGACTCAAATAGAATACAATAGACGTTCAACCGTTTGACTTTTTTGTAATTGTTTGAACAACGGCACACAACGATGAAAATTCACACTCGACCTAAGGCGCTCGCAAACTTGGCAAATTAAACTTTCCGGAAAATGTGTAGTATATATAATGGGAATCTTGGCCCCTACATTGCCGCTCGCGGCTATATTTAGGGGGCCAAGCCAGTATGATGGCTGGTCACCTTTTGTTATTGGTATTATTATTATTATTATTATTATTATTATTATTATTATTATTCTTGTTCTGCTTCCACCAGATTTTACGTCACTCGTACAGTCAACACCGATACGCCGATATCGCTGAAACTTCACATGGTGATTGGCCCATATTGAAACTACTGCATATCCCCCAATTAAGCTGATTGGCCAAAAGCTTCGGCGGCCATCTTGGATTTACCTTCCAAAAAAGTATGATTTCAAAGATCTTCTTCTCTGGAACCACTGGGTCGATTGACTCGAAACTTGGTACACATGCTCAATGGATCTGGGGCTCTCAGATTTGCATTTCAAAATTTGTTCCGTAAAACAAGATGGCCGCCATTGACCAATCAAAATTGTCGGCTTTTCAAATGACGGATTTGGAAGGAAAAAGTGACTACATATATGCATTGTGGTATGGCGATCACGAATATGTAAAAATCATGCTCCTAGGTCACGTGGTTTGGCCGCCATCTTGAATTTTGTCAAAAATTGGACTCATCTTGTACCGGCTATAACTCTTGAACTATGGGTGGTACAACCTTGCAGTTTGTTACATTATATTGTCCAGGAGCAGCTCTTTCGGAAATATGTCAACCGTTTTTACCTAGCTTCAATAGTTTTTCCGCTATTCTCAATCGAAGTTCACCCAAATTGGTCAATTATCAGATTTTCAAGCAACGGATTTCGATAGCGGAAGTCACTATATGTATGTTATGGGACTCGCCAATGCAGAATATGGCGGATTCGTGGTGGTTGAGCCTATTAGATCTAATGCATATCCAAAGAAGATGCCGATTGGTCGAAATGTTCGGCGCCCATCTTGGATTTTCCCTAAAGCACTCTAAGATCTTCTTCTCTGGAACCGCCATAGTTACGAACTTCTAATTTGGTGCCCTTTACTTCCAATGCTGTGTTCTTTTCGTTGACAATGACTCCACTGGAACAGTAATCGGTGGAAAACCCAGCAGTTATGAGAGAGCCGTTAGTTTATTGACAACACAGGTAGACAGAGGGTTAGCGATCCTGGTATTCGTAAACAAAAAAGGTGAATATTTTGATTCATCTGAAGTGCGCGCGTCTGTCTTCAAATACGCGCGAGTGTTCCTCTCACGGCTGCAGCGTAGGAACTTAGCTGCTCGGCAGGGATATCATTTAGGTGTCGATGATTAAAGTCCCTGAAACGTGGGAGTATTTGATGTCGCCGTTTACGTGGAATGTTCCCAGTTGAAGCACGAATGGGCGGGTGCAAACAAGGTAGACATTTCATTACCAATTTGGGAACAATACCCAGTCGACTAAAATCGCGCGCCAAAATACGTAATTGAAACGGCATCTCTGCCACTGTATCTTGTCGTTGCTTGTTTCACACGATTCGTGGCTGAAGTTTCTGGAACAGGTCACCAATTTTGATTGAGGGGATATATATATGTATGTGTGTTTGGAATTGACAGTAAGAATGCATTCGCGTTGTTGCAGGGGCAGGCATACAATTTCCGCCCCCCAATTAGCATGCTGTTTGAAGTATGTTGATGTATATGGACGCAATTAGTATTGAGCGACATAAATTCAGTGCCCAGATACAGCGGACTCATACAGAAAACCATAGACTTTCAATAGTTTATCTTTTAGCAATTGTCGGATAACAGCATGGCGAGCTGAGTTCAACATCAACCGCGCGTTCTCGCAATCTTGACAAATTAAACTTTCCGGAAAATGTGTAGTATATATACGGAAATCTTGGCCCCTACATTGCCGCTCGCGGCTATATTTAGGGGGCCAAGCCAGTATGGCTGGTCACCTATTGTAATTGGTATTATTATTATTATTATTATTATTGTTGTTTTTCCGCCAGATTTTGTACCGTTCGTACAGTCAACACCGATTCACCGATGTAGTTGAAACTTCACCTGGTGATTGGGCCAGATGGGAACTGATGCATATCCCACAATGAAGCCGATTGGCCAAAAGCTTCGGCGGCCATCTTGGATTTAACTGAAAATTTTTGACAATTTTGAAAATCTTCTCCTCCTGAACAGCTTAACCGATTGTCGCGAAACCTGGCACACATGTTCGATAGATTCAGGGCTCTCAAATTTGTATTCGAAAATTTGTTCCGTAAAACAAAATGGCCGCCATTGACCAATCAAAATTGTCGAATTTCCAAATAAAGGATTTGGATGGGAAAAGTGACTGCGTATATGCATTGTCGTATGGCGATCACGAATATGCAAAAATCATGCTCCTAGGTCACGTGGTTTGGCCGCCATCTTGAATTTAGTCAAAAATGAGACTCATCTTGTACCGGCTATAAGTCTGGAACTATGGGTGGTACAACCTTGCAGTTCATTGCATTATATTGTCCAGGAGCATCTTTAGGAAATTATTGTCAACGGTTTTGTACCTAGCTTCAATAATTTTCCACTATTCTCAATCGAAGTTCACCCAAATTGGTCAATTATCAGATTTGCAAGCAACCCAGTTTCAAATGTGGAAGTGACTATATGTATGTTATGGGACTCGCCAATGCAGAATATATTCGTGGTGGTTGAGCCTATTAGATCCAATGCATATCCAAAGAAGAAGCCGATTGGTCGAAATGTTCGGCGGCCATCTTGGATTTTCCCTAAAGCACTCTAAGATCTTCTTCTCTGGAACCGCAATAGTTACGAACTTCTAATTTGGTGCCCTTTACTTCCAATGCTGTGTTCTTTCGATGACAATGACTCCGTACCGGGAACAGTAATTGTGGAAAACTTGAACAGTTACGAGAGAGCCGTTAGTTTGACATAATACAGGGTAGACAGAGGGTTAGCGATCCAGCGATCCTGGTATTCGTAAACAAAAAAGTTGAATATTTTGATTCATCGGAAGTGCGCGCGTCTGTCTTCAAATACGCGCGAGTGTTCCTCTCACGGCTGCAGCGTAGGAACTTAGCTGCTCGGCAGGGATATCATTTAGGTGTCGATGATTAAAGTCCCTGAAACGAGGGAGTATTTGATGTCGCCGTTTACGTGGAATGTTCCCAGTTGAAGCACGAATGGGCAGGTGCAAACAAGGTAGACATTTCATTACCAATTTGGGAACAATACCCAGTCGACTAAAATCGCGCGCCAAAATACGTAATTGAAACGGCATCTCTGCCACTGTATCTTGTCGTTGTTTGTTTCACACGATTCGTGGCTGAAGTTTCTGGAACAGGTCACCAATTTTGATTGAGGGGATATATATGTATGTGTGTTTGGAATTGACAGTAAGAATGCATTCGCGTTGTTGCAGGGGCAGGCATACAATTTCCGCCCCCAATTAGCATGCTGTTTGAAGTATGTTGATGTACATGGACCCAATTAGTATTGAGCGACATAAATTCAGTGCCCAGATACAGCGGACTCATACAGAAAACCATAGACTTTCAATAGTTTATCTTTTAGCAATTGTTTGGATAATAGCAGCGCATAAGGATGAAAGTTCACACACTCGACCTAAGGCGCTCGCAATCTTGACAAATTAAACTTTCCGGAAAATGTGTAGTATATATAATGGAAATCTTGGCCCCTACATTGCCGCTCGCGGCTATATTTAGGGGGCCAAGCCAGTATGGCTGGTCACCTATTGTAATTAGTATTATTATTATTATTATTATTATTATTATTATTATTATTGTTTTTTTTCCGCCAGATTTTGTACCGTTCGTACAGTCAACACCGATTCACCGATGTAGTTGAAACTTCACCTGGTGATTGGGCCAGATGGGAACTGATGCATATCCCCCAATGAAGCCGATTGGCCAAAAGCTTCGGCAGCCATCTTGGATTTAACTGAAAATTTTTGACAATTTTGAAAATCTTCTCCTCCTGAACAGCTTAACCGATTGTCGCGAAACTTGGCACACATGTTCGATAGATTCAGGGCTCTCAAATTTGTATTCGAAAATTTGTTCCGTAAAACAAAATGGCCGCCATTGACCAATCAAAATTGTCCAATTTCCAAATAAAGGATTTGGATGGGAAAAGTGACTGCATATATGCATTGTCGTATGGCGATCACGAATATGCAAAAATCATGCTCCTAGGTCACGTGGTTTGGCCGCCATCTTGAATTTTGTCAAAATGGAACTCATCAGTACCGGCTATAACTCTGGAACTATGGGTGGTACAACCTTGCAGTTTGTTGCATTATATTGTCCAGGAGCAGCTCTTTGGAAAGTGTGTCAACGGTTTGTACCTAGCTTCAATAGTCTTCCCGCTATTCTCAATCGAAGTTCACCCAAATTGGTCAATTATCAGATTTTCAAGCAACGGATTTCGATAGCGGAAGTGACTATATGTATGTTATGGGGCTCGCCAATGCAGAATATGGCGGATTCGTGGTGGTTGAGCCTATTAGATCTAATGCATATCCAAAGAAGAAGCCGATTGGTCGAAATGTTCGGCGGCCATCTTGGATTTTCCCTAAAGCACTCTAAGATCTTCTTCTCTGGAACCGCAGTAGTTACGAACTTCTAATTTGGTGCCCTTTACTTCCAATGCTGTGTTCTTTCGTTGACAATGACTCCGTACCGGGAACAGTAATTGTGGAAAACTTGAACAGTTACGAGAGAGCCGTTAGTTCGACATAATACAGGGTAGACAGAGGGTTAGCGATCCAGCGATCCTGGTATTCGTAAACAAAAAAGGTGAATATTTTGATTCATCG